>CAEGAE010013721.1:0-71412 GCA_903067095.1 Girardinus metallicus | reverse complement strand
ATTTCAGAGGCTCCACTGAACATGTTGTTTATTCTACCTGCTTAATTTACATAAACTTAGTTCAATCGAATTTCATTGAACTGATAAACCCTTAAATTCATCAAAAGATGTTAACAGATGATACAAATTTACTCAACTGACTGCTCACCTGTAGCAAAACATGTTGTAGCCTCTTTTTTAACATCAAAATGCAAAAACTTGCTGTTGTCTAAGGAACATTTGTAATAGTTAACCAGGCTTATGGTTGTTATGGTCTAATTTGATCAGGCAGAGGAAAAGAAAAACTTTACCAGATGTTCTTTGATTTATGTGAGAGGTGGTGTTGTTGTTAGATTGTGTTTTAATAAAACAGGTTTCATCAAAGCAAAACATCCAAAGTTTAACGGCTCTGAAAGTGACTGGGATTAAAAGAGTTTCTGATAAGAGTAGAAACATTTCTGCATAAGAGCGGCGCAATAAAAACGATTAAAATAAAGAAACGAGGCAGAGAGACGCAAGCCTGGAAATTATACATGAAAATACTATTAATTTTTCTCATGAACCAAATTTACTTTTAATAAAAACGTGACGCTTTCTTCAGAGACCCAAAAGGTACAACAAAATGCAAAAAGCAGCACAAAGCCACAACACAACAGCAAAACAACACAACCAAACACCACAATGCAACAACAAAAAGCTACAAGTCAACAGCAACAAACTGTGAAACATCAAGAACAATGTACAAAACAACAGCGACAAGCCACGAAACAACAAATAAAAAGATACAAAACACAATAATAAAGAAACAAGGCAGGGAGGCTCTGATTATATGATGTCAAAACAGCAAAATGCCACAAAATAACAGCAAAACTACACAAAACAACAACAAAACTCCACAATGCAACACTTTAAAGACAGAGCAGCTCGTTTTTTTCACAGATTCTGTCTCATTCCATACTGTTACGAAATAGTGAAAGTTTCAACAAATTTGTAAAACTAACATTTTTATAAAGGTTTTCACTTAGTTTCCCAATTAAAATATTAATTGTTTATTTATTGTAATGCAGGAATAAGGAATTCACAGTTATATTATTTTTGCGTTTTAATCTGGGGAGAAAAAGCAAATTTTGGCCCCTCAGGACTTTTGACTCAGGGATTTTGGTGTAATTTGGGGTTTGATAGGTGTTAAAATGACCACCTGTACAAAAGCCACAGTGCTGTTTTTTTTCCCAGCAGGTGAGCTGGAACAAGATGAGCAGTGTTTATTCAAATTACCTGAGTGTGTCTTTTGATAAGGCGATACTGATTGTTGACAGACGGAGCGAGTTCAGTTTGTTCTTGTGCAGGAGGAAGCAGGGGTTCCTGAATCTCGGCCGTGACCGTAACCCCACGTGGGGGAAATGTGTACAGTTAATCTGTCCCAGTCTGCACGTTCACACAAGGCCTGCAGTTCCACTTTGTATGCTGGATGACTCACATCGCAGTTATTTCCCATGCAACAGCTGAGGAGACGTGATAAGTGCCTGGTTCTGGCCCTGTGCCCCATACTGCGGCTTCTACCGATGCTAATCATTCTGCTCTGCCATAGTGGGTCAGAACATTTGGGTAACATTACCAAAACATGTACTGTAAACCAATCTGTTTGGTTTGTTTTGACCTGCTTTTCTGTAACCACAAGGGATTTTACACTAAAACTATATTGTTTCCTCGCCACATATTATTGTTTTTAATAAGCAAGTTGAGATTTGAAGAAAACCTAAAATAAAATTCCAGATTCCAAAGAATTCTGCTGCAAATGTGGGGAAAATAAGAGAGGCGTGCAGATGCAGGGAGGAGCTTTTCGTGTAGTTTCCCTGCTTTGAGGCGAGCGTTTTCACAGTAGCTGCGTTATGGATTGAAAACAGAAATCATCCAGTCAGCCTACGTGTAACAGATCACATTCTCTGCCTTTTCGTGTCCTCTTCTCTCGCCCCTCCTCCATCTTTCTCCCCAGCGTCCCTCCGCCCCTCTCTGCAGAAACAATCAAGTCCATGTATGGCAAACTGTTGTGTCATTCAATTAAAGCGCGCCCTTTTCAGACGTAAACAAAAAGTGCATCCCTCAATGTCTGAGTAGAAACTTCTAGAACCTATTCAGTAAATTAGAATAATTTTGAAACGTCCATTTATTTCAGTAAATCACAAAATAAAAAATGTTAGATAGTGTGGAGGAGAAAAACAGAATTATTTATTCTCAATTGTTTTCAAGCCTTAATTTCTGCTAATGATGATTTTCAGCTTACAGCCAATAAAAACATTTGACTAGAATACAACATTAGAATGATAAAATAAAGTGCGTCTAATACCTCCTGAAATGTTATTTTCAAAAGGTACATTTAATCCAACATGAGCTTTCTCCGTTGAAGTGTATTATATTTCACCTCGGCTTACCATACCCGTGTGACCAAAGGAAAACTATAGCGAAGGATGAGATGACGGATCAAATAAGAGGCGGGGCTAAGCCAGTGTTGTCCAATCAGAACTAGGAACGCTCCAGCGGGCGTACGTTTTCATGTTTCCCCCCACAGCCAATCAGATTCGAGGACCAGCCCCTCTCTGAAGGGCGGGGCCTGACCGAGTCTAGGCTCAACTTAAAGAGTCTCACCCCCTCCGCCAGCCTGCAGGTTGTTGTTGTTGCATTGAGGACGCTTTGCTTTTACTCTCATGGTTGTTCAGACGTTAAGGATGAAGATCCAGGAGTCGCCCGTCGCCTGTGACGCGGGGAGGATCGGAGGCGGGGATGTGCGCGCCTCGGAACCGGACCGAGAGGACGTTCCGCGGCTGGACCTGACAGCTCTGACCGAGGACAGCAGCTGGGGAGGTGAGGGCTGCACGCTTCATTCTCCACTCACACACGGCTTCCGAATGTAAACACGCTTTAATTAATGACCTCCATTTGGATTTGCGCACACCTTCTGCTGCAACTGCTGAATTAGTCATAAGAAAAATCCTCTTAAAGTCTCCAGTCACCTTGTTCGCTTCAGACCAGTCGCCTTTCCTGCAGGATTTTGCAGCTGAATTTGGTTTAAATACTTTAATATTGCATTTTTTGTTTGTTTGTTTTGTTTTTTTTTTTAGCTCGTTGTGATGCAATCCGCCTGCAGCTGTAATTTCTAACCAGAATCGATTGATAATGGTGACCTTATTGAAATACTCAAAATAGGTTTACATTTAGAATAGTAGATTCTTTTATTTTTTACTCATGTGTTGGTAAATGATATGAGCTAAGGCATCAGAGAGGAGCAGTGACTCGTAATCATTTCACGATAATATTCGTTTCTGGAGGATAATTATTGTGATATAAATTATAATATTGTTGTTTTGAGGCAATTTCCTAGTAATTTAGTGGTAACAGCCTATAATAACACAGGAATGCATCCTCAAAGATGAACTGGAAGATATTTTAAATATTAAAAAATAAACAAAAACAACAGAAACAACAAATAAATTATTTTTTTAAGTCTCTGTAAACAAAATTGCCCTAAAAAAAAGGTCTATTTTCATTATCCAGCTTTTGGTAGAAAGAAAGAGAAAATATAAAAACGATAAATGATGCAAACGGAAATGACTGATTTTGTTTGGGTTTTTTTTTTTTTTTTTTTTTTTTTTTTGGCAAAGCCTTGCATCACTCACACACCTCCTCTTCCTCATTATTTCCTCTGACTGATCTTGAATTTCTTGTTTCTCTGCTCCCTTCTGTGCAAAAAAAAAAAAAAGGAAACAACTCAGTTTGTCTTGACGTGGATTTTTTTTAGATAGGAGAAACCTGCAACACAACCAAACTTTCCAGTTTCGTTTTTTGACCATAGTGCCACGCATTTGCAAAGATGAATGAAGAAAGTAAACAAACGTGCAGAGTACATGTCAGAGAACACGCTGTCCTGAAACCGTTCTTTTGTTCCGGTTTTGCTCCAAACCGGCGCAGTTTCCTGTTTGATGTGATGAAAACTGTGCAGCAGAATAAAACGTGTCAGCTTCAGCATGCCTGCCTCATGCCCGTGGTGCCCCCTAGTGGTCAAAGTTTGCATTTGGGAAAAATACTGGCGCTCCGAGAAGGAGAGAGAGGTTGCTGTTGCCATGGAGCCAGCCCTCCTCTTTCCCTGCACACATGGAGGACGGATGTGGTTGCTCTCCAGAGCTGCAGAGCATTGCAGGAAAACCTCCAGTAGTGATGTTAGTATAAGATGACCGCCATTTTTGTATCGTCCCAAAAGGTTAAGGTGAGGTCAGAATATTTGCAGAAAGCTAAATTTGTCTTTGCTGTAAGTGAGAGAAACACTCCTCTGAGCAGCGGGCAGCAACATGTGGGGGCAGGGCGCATCACTTAAAGAACAGATTTTCATACTGTGGAGTTAAACAACCTGGAAATCAGAAAGGAAAAAGAAGAAAGTGTAGAAAAATTATCTCCTTCCTTTTGTCCTCCCTTCCCCTTTAGTTGTTCTCTTTTCTTTCTTCTTTGTGTCCTTCCTTCTGTCTTCCAAACTTTCATTTCTGTCTTTCCTTCATTCAATTTTCTCATCTTTCTGACAGTTTTTCTTTCATCCTACGTTTCGTCCTTCCTTGATCCTTGTCCTCTTCATCTGGTCTTTCTTTCCTTCCTTTTCCTGCCCTGTGTCCATTATACTTTCTTGCTTCCCTCCTTTCTTGCTGTTTTTCTTATATCCTTCCTTCCTTCCTTCCTTCCTTCCTTCTATCCAGTCAGTTCCCCTGGAGGAACCGGTCCATGTATTTTTCAGGTCCGGCTCGGTTCTGTTGGTACATTTTGTGCTGATTTCGGCTCCACAGACACACCGATTGACTCCAGTTATTCTCCAGCACTGAGGACCTGAAGAGGGATTGATGTTGCGTATAATCAGATAATAAAGCCGTATTATTCTGCAGAAACGGCGCTGTGGACGCGGGTCTGCGACCTTTGCCCCCGCCCGCTGCAGTCCGCTGTGACCTAATATTCGCTGCTGGCAGGAAGTGACATAGTTTCGTTCACTTTCACTCCTTCACCTTCTGCTTTCTGTGTCTGTTCCTGTAGATTCCCCCTTTCCTAACTCCTGTTTCCTCGATTTCAAAAGCGTTTTCCACGCTGCTCGTTGCGACGGTAAGTCCTGTCTGCGTCGGAGCGGCTAATATGTCAAAGTAATTAAAAAGGAGAGAAAGAAGCAGCTGTCTGTCTTGACCTTTTCCTTCTGCATGGCGACATGCTTGAGCGCTCCGGAACATAACCGCCGAGTATCCGGGCGCAGCGGCGCACAGGCCGGTGTTTTGTTTCATTAATCTAGTTAATCCACAGCCATCAGTGTGCAGTTGATTTAAAGGATTAATTTAAAATGCCATGGAGCCTTAGCGGCGGGCTGCCCGGAGCCTCGCTGGAAAGAAAAACATGGATGTGATGGAGTTTAAAAACCCTCTGACGCGGCGCAGGGTTGATGAGCTGAGTGACCCGGGCCGCCATGGGGCCGCTGTGGAGATAAATATCTAAAAAAGGAGAACTTTTCTGCCAAAAAAAACACACACACAAAATTTGAGATTAATCTCAGAAATTTCAAAAATTTCCAAAAGTTGAACATTTTTGACTTTTGGAGTTCAGATTTTTTTTTTTTTTTTTTTTCCAGATTAATCTCAAAAAAGTTGAAAATTTGTGAGAAAATAATTTTAGAAATTTTCAGATTAATCTTTCCTTTAACATTTTTACTTTCATTAATATAACATTTCATGGCTTGAAACCACTCGTTTTCCAGATTCCTAAAAATATGAACTTATTACCAAACAGCTGGATGGGTTTTTTAAGCGCTTGGGTTGTTTTTGGAAGCAGTAGAAACCAAAATGGAAATACAAAATGTGAATTATTTGATGCAGAGAACAGGTTGAAAATCACTGTTGTAACTGCATGTTCATGTCTGTTTGTGACTGCACATGGAAACGGCCCCTTATTAACCATTAATAACTCAAAAATAGTGCAAATAGTTTTTCTTTCCTCCGTACAAAATGTTTCTGTCACGTTTGTATTTTAGAGAAGGAATGAAAAATCATGTTTGATCTGTTTGGCATATAGGTTTGTGATGCTGTTTCACAAACAAGATTTCATGGAAACACCATAAAATTAACCTTGTATTGTAGCAGAAACACTTTCAATGCTAAAGATGTCGCATTGAAATTGCAGAGGAACGGCAAACTTATTGCGTGGGACTGCAAAACCCACGCACGCTAACGCTAAAGAAAAAAAATCCCCGTAAATCCTCTACGGGGTTCCATAAAGGTCAAAAACATGCAGGGTTCTGAAGCTGGAATCTGAGCTAACTTCTCTTCCAGTTTGGCCCAAATGTTCCCCCAGCGTAGAAAAACATGCAAACCGGCCGCCCGCCGTCAGCTTGTTTTCATTCCCCGTGTCGCTCGGTTTGCTCGGTACGTTTCCACGGCATCCGCCTTATAATTCCCGCCGAGTCTCTGCGGATTCAACACTAACATTTCCCAAACAGCCTGATATTTTCCCCAGCTTGTGTGTCTTGTCTTTTTCTCATGCACACACGCCTGAACAGATGCAAGTTTTTGTCTGTGGAAACTGGATAAACACAAGCTCATCACAAAGGCTCCCAGCGGGGATCGTGGCCTGACATTATCCCGCAGAGAGCTGCTCTTTTATTAATAGCTCGGGCATCGTCAGGGTGTTCCTCTGCAGACATAATTATTACCAGAGCGGCGGCAGCAGCAGCCGGGGGGACTGCGCAGAGTCAGGGTGGGTGTGGTTTACCCACACTTTCACAACAACATCAAACCCCAGAGAAAACTTTTCCTTACTACTGTGGTCGGAGGAATTTTACTCCCTCAGAAAAGATCCAAATTATGCTTTAAATTACCTTCTTTCTTTACATTCAAATTTTGAATTTAGTTCAAAATACTATTATTATTTTGAAAAGTGTAACTAATTCCTCTTATTTTAGAGGAAAATTGCTTTGCAGCAACAAATGCAACTCTATGAAATTTGGTGTTTTCCTCTCCTAAAGTCATGTAAACAATTTAATAATTCATAAAAAATGCATGATGTGTGTTAGAATAGCTGGTCACAAATGGGAGGCTGATAGTTTTTCAGCATTTTATGATTGAAATTGTTGGTTTTAAAAGTCAAATTAAACATATTAGAGGTGTAATGTAATTTTTTTTTTATGTAAAGTTACATAAGAAATTAAAAGCTCTTGTTTTTGCATTTATTTAGAAAGTACCAAATGATTCATTTTCTATCTTTTTAAAATTACCACTATGATTTTGAAACAAATTAAACTGCATAAATTCAACCTTTATTGGATCCCTCTGTGTGCAGATTAAATCGAGTCCTGCGTGTTTTAACTGCATCTTCAGCTCGTTGTCTTCGCGTTTTGACCCAAAGGTCTGTTTTCGTCTCTCCTCAGAGCCGATCCTGGCGTGCCCGCTGCAGAGGGAGAGCATGGACCGCGAGGAAGCCCGGCTGTCCCCCCACGCCGGCGGCCGCCTGATCCGCCAGCTGCTGGAGGAGGACAGCGACCCCATGGTGTCGCCCCGATTCTACGCCTACGGTCACAGCCAGCAGTACCTGGACGACACCGAAGTGCCGCCTTCGCCGCCAAACGCTCACTCCTTCATCAGGTGCGCCCATTTTCTTTACGTTTTTTTCCTTTCTGTCTGGGGGCAAAAAGGAGAAAAAGTTTGAGTTAAACGTTTTGTTTTGTCTCTTCAGTCGCAGGCGGAGTTCATCCCTCGGCTCCTGCGACGACGAGAGAGAGGAGCTGACCTCCGCGCAGCTCACCAAGAGGATTCATGTTCTCAAGAAGAAGATCCAGAGATTCGAGGAGAAGTTCGAAGACGACAGGAAATACAGGGTATTTACAGGGAATAAAACCTGATTAATTCTGACTCTTACTAGAAAAGCTAATTATTTTTTGTATTGCAGCCTTCACACAGTGATAAAGCTGCAAACCCAGAAGTGCTGAGATGGCTCAACGAACTGGCCAGACTACGGAAAGAGCTTAAAGGTAAAAAAAAAAAAAAAAAAAAAAGAAAATCAAGCACTATTTTGTCAGACTTTTTCTTTCCTACCGGATCCCATTTTCAAATTTTGTCGTTCTTTTTTTTTTTTTTTTCTAAAAACAATTACAAAGGACAGAAAATATTTTCAAAAAGTGTACGATGGAGTATCGGGGCCAGGCAACGAGGATCTTTATTTAATTACATGAATAGAATCATAATATCAGCAAAATAAAGACAACATTTTTCCAGAAGAACATATTAAAGTCATCAGTTAATTTTGTGTTATTTTTTGTGATGGAGTTATCATATAATTACTACAACTAATATTTATTCTCGTTTTGACTCTCATATTACTTGTAACTTTATGACTTCAGCTTTGTAAAAGGTATTTGTCTGACTCTTATATTTTCTCAGAGTTGATCTGAATTCAAAGTAAAAATAAATAAATTGTAAAATATGCTTGTCAAACAAGATGGCACAAAGTGATGATCTTTTCAGGTATTCAGGCTTCCTTCTACTTTCACTGACTTACACTCTAAAGTAAAACTTTGGTGCACCCAAATCTGCTTTTAATTGCTGTATTAGAATTTAGCTAAAAACAGGAAGAGTTTTCCAAGTAAAACTGACCAAGATCCTGTTTTTATTTCTGAGAATAAACTAAATATTGTTTCGGCTTCCTTCAATCGAGACCAAAAATCATAAGCAAACTGGAAGCATTTCATTTAAAAGGGAAAAACAATTCAGCGCATTTATGTTCGTGTTTAAAAAAAATAAACATTCAAGTCAAATCAGCTGTTTTTGGAAGTGGAAAAAAGTGGATCAGTGCGTCGCTGTGAATCACAAATTTACCTCGCCGTGTTTCTGCAGAGCGGAAGCTGATGAAGTCGGAGGAAGACCTCCCGCCGGTGACCCGCCAGCGCAGCAACACGCTGCCCAAAAGCTTCGGCTCCCAGCTGGACAAGAAGCCGCAGCAGGAGAAGGCGCCCAAGCCGCCGGTGGAAAGCACTCTGGAGTCCGTCCTGAAGAAGCTGCAAGAGAAGAGGCAGGAGGTGAACCGGCCCGAGGACATCAAGGTAAAAATAAACCTGCTGCACAAAAAGATCCAGAGGTCCACCTTGAAGCAAACGTTGACGTTCCTTCCTGCTGCAGGATATGACCCGGGATCAGATCGGAGCGGAGAAAGTGGCCCTGCAGAAAGCGCTGCTCCATTATGAGAGCATCCACGGCCGACCGGTGAGTCTGCGGCCGCTTCGCCTCCACAAACATCAACCAGATTTCCTACTCCTTCGTTTTGTTTGTGTTACACCTCCATCCGCTAGGGGCACTGTTATGCCAAGAGGACATGTTTGAAGGGGGGGAGGTTTGTGTCATCAGCCATTTTAACACCATCAGCTTTGTGTGGACAGTTTTTAACCCAGTGAAAAAAGCGGGTTTGTACTGGGCTGTGGAGTTTTCTGGTGGGGACTCGCCCGCCAGTACTTGCCTTTTTGCCGCCGTTGCAAACACGGACTCCTGGCTGAGGCCTTCTGCTGCCGCACCCCTTCTTTTGACAAATATTCTCTTCAAAGCGGAAGCAAAATGTTACATCTGAGCAGGCCGTTAAAGCCAACTGTCTGTCCGTCATATCCAAACACGCGGTGTCCAAAAGCTTGAGGGCCAAAACTGCGTCAGGTAGCTCCATGTTGTATTTTTTCATGCGCGAGTAACGCTGCTCGAAATCAATTATGTAGTCCGCCATCGACATGTTAACTTCTTTTATTATTCGGTCAAAATCCGAGTACGCCTCATAGATCCTGTCCTTTTCCTCTTTTAGGAAAAAGTCCTCTAGTTTAGCGAACAATGTGGTCATTCCAGTGTCTTTATTTAGATCGTCTACCGGAATTTCCATCGCCGTGTCCCGCGCTCTTCCAGCTCTTTCCTTTTCTTCTCCAAATCTGTAACTCTCGTCCAAATGTTGACTTCGTTCTTCCAAATTTCGTAAGGCTTTCCTTCTTCAAACGTTGGCGGTACTCTGTAGTCACTAACCATCCTCTGCTACCAATGTTAGTCGATGAAAATAACTTGTTTCTTCGCTTTATTCCGCCATCATTTCCTGAACAAACGAGAAGAGTTAAAAAAAAAAAAAAAAAAACTCAAACATGTCCTCCTGGCGTAGCAGCGCCCCTAGCGGATGGAGATGTAATACAAACAAAACAAAGGAGTAACAAGATTTATCAGGTTTTTGAGTTGTAAACACACGAAAAGCAGAAAAAATTATACAGTGGAGAAGAAAATGATGCATTCAGCAGACAGGTCAGAGTTCAGTTACCAAAAGACCCGTCTCCTCTTTCTGGGAGAGACGGAAGAGAAAAAAGTTAAAGTGAGAAAAAAGTCGTAATAATACGAGAAATATGTAAAGATACGGACAAAAAAGTAACAATAGGAGAAAACAGTCTACCATAATTCAAGGGTAAATTAAATAAATTAAAACTAAAGTGCGACTTTTAAATTAAAATCTACTCAAAAATGTTAAATTAAACACAAAGTGATTGTCATTTCAAAACTTTCAGGTTTTCTTCTATTTCAAGGTGAACAGTATCATTGACTTGTTGATTTGAGTTTTTAAACTTATATATTTTGAGACTTTTTGAGCTATAATAGTGCGAATAGCCTCCATGTTGTTTTTTGTGCGCTTCCTGCTGCGATTTACTAAACAATAAATGCTTTTCATGCTCCAGGTGACCAAGAGCGAGAGGCAAATCATGAAGCCGCTGTACGACAGATACCGCCTGGTGAAGCAGATCCTCTGCAGAGCCTCCACCATCCCCGTCATCGTAAGTACCGCATGCTAATTCCCTCGTACCACACGTTCTGCACGTCCGCAGGCGCTTAATCCCGGACGGCGCCTTGCTACCATAACACGCGGCGGTCACGCCACAGATGTGTTGTTGCCCACTCAAGACTTTAAGTCCAGACTTAGCAGATCAAAGGATCACAGACGGGATCAGAAACGTCACAGCAAGGAGAGAGTGGATTATTCTGAATGAAACAAAACAGACAGAATTATTAGGAGTAAATTTCAGCCAGAAAAGTCTGAAAATTTCTAGAAAAACATTGCTGAGCTCCAAAAGTAAAAATTTGTTAGAAAAATCTAACAATTTTTGTAGATTAATTACAGAAATTTCCACACAAAAAAAATTAAAAACAACTTTGAAATTTCTGAGTTTGAGAAGTCTAAAATTTGCAAAAAAAAATCAGGAATTTTTGGAAAAAAAAAAAAAAGAAAGTTTCTGTGTTTCAAAAGTTTAACATTTTTGATCAATATAAAAGGTTTTGACTGTAAATTTCAATAAGATTTATTTTAACAAAGTGGGTAGCCAAAACTACAGTGGTATAATAGAAAAGAAAATTGTCACTAAAAAATCTCAGAAATGTTCTAGAAAAAAACTTGGAAATTTGAAAAGTCAAAAATTTGCCAGAAAAATTGTCAGGAATAAAAAAAAAAATAACTTGGAAATTTGAGTATCAAAATTCAAACATTTTTGATTTTTGAAATTCCGAAATTTCCGAGCTTAATCTCAAAATTTCAGTTTTTTTTTTTGGCAGACATTTACCACTCCTTTTTAGTTTTTTTTCCTATCTACAGTGACCCTAATACTCCATCATATAAAATTAGTGCTTTTGTTGCGTATACTCTTTGTTTACATGCATGTGTTAATTCCACACCATGACGTTTAATTAAAAAAAAGACATGCAGGCGCCGGGGTGCGCCTCCTCCTCCGTGTGGCTGTAAATGCATCCTGGTGTGGTTAATTCCTCCCTTCTTGACCGTCACCACAGGGCTCCCCCTCCAGCAAGCGCAGAGGGCCCCTCCTTCAGCCCATAATCGAGGGTGAAACTGCTCTCTTCTTCGACGACATCAAGGTGAAGAGCTGCTGCTGTTGTTGCTGTTTTCCCTCAGACCCCTCATCCTTCTTATTTGCAACCATTTTCCCCTCTGATGGAGCTAGTTGGTGCCTGTTGATTGGGCAGCTGCCTGCTTCCTGCCTCAGCATCAATACAGCTGTTAAATTAAATCAGCAGCTGTTGATGTTTGAAACACGGTGGATGCACGTTTATGTTGGGTGATGCGAAACTAAAACAATGTTCTCCTCTTCTATTTGTCAACACTAATGGGTATAAGCAGTGATTTAAGTACTAACCCTGCACGACCCTCTGTGACTAAACCCCCCAAACCGGTTTGGTTTTAACCCTTTGTCCTGCTCGTCATCTGCTGCTCTTTTTTATTAATCATGTCCTGTTTTTCACTTTCTTTCAGGAGGAGGAGGACGGCTCGGAGGACGACGGAGACACAAAGACTCAGTTCACGGAAAACATTCAGCCTGAGCTCAGCGTTTTCAGCTTCATGGACGAGGAAGTGGACGGTTTCATTTCTCCCGTGGACGAACTTTCACCCTCCAAAACCACGGCAGACATGGGGCTGTCCAACCTGCACTCGGCCACCATGTAAGTACATGAAGAAGAAAAACACAACCTCTTGCGTTTATCAAGCTTATCAGGCTTTTTGAAACTGAATAACTAAAAGTTACTGAAGCAAATAAAAACATAACCTAACAGTACTTCACATAAACAGACATTAAAGTTAAAACCAAACTACATTATCAACTAATTAGGATAATAGAAACTTAAACTAAGGGCTGCACAGGCCATCTGCTAGGCTAACAGCTACAGCTATTAGCCTAATTGCTGCAATAAATCCAGCAATTAGCTGGATTTATTGCAGCTAATGGCTGGAATAAATCCAGCTATTTTAAGTAGTATGCATGTAACAACTGGTGATTCTTACATGGGTTAGTTAGCCTCAGAGCTAAACAAGCTAACAGTTACACTGGATAGTGATTAATTTATGTAACAGTTACTCAAGCTGTTCAAAACTCACAGCTAGCTAATCATGCTGGTAGCTATTTGGACTAACAGCTGCTAAAGTTAATAACTACTCAAACAAATGGCTACTTAGGCTAACAGCTGCCCAACCTGCAGTAGCTCACGCTAATGTCACTCAAGCTAACAGCTACACAAGTAAACAGCTACTGAAGGCAAGAGTTAGTTAAGCTAGCATCTACTCAAACTACTCATGCTAACAAGAGTTAATCATAGTGTTTAGCTTCAGAGCTGAACAAGTTAACGGTTAAATAAATTAACTGTAATAGTAATTCAAGCTTTTCAAAACTCACAGCTAGCTAATTAGGCTGATTACTATTTGGATTAACAGTCACTAAGGATAACACATACTTAAATAAAAGGCTGCTTAAGCTAACAGCTCCTCAAGCTAACATCTACACAAAGAAATGGTTAGTTAAGCTAACATATACTCAAATTACTCATGCTAATATGAATTAGTTATGGAGCTTAGCCTCTCAGCTAATCAATAGATTAGTTAGTCATTCTGAAAGCTACTTAAGCTAATGGCTGTTTTAGCTCGCAGCTACTCTGATTAACAGATAATGGCTACTGAAGCTTCTCTAGCTACTGTGTAATGACTACTTAGGCTAACAGCTACAGAAGTTAATGGCTACTTGGGCTATTACCTATGCCTCAGCCAAACATCCAAACTTAGAATGTTCTGCCTACTGTGTACTATAAAGGAAAACAAAAAATAAACTATTTGTGGGATTAGATCAAATGTTTAATTTAAATGTTTTGTTTTTCCTCTCAATCGCAGGCAGGAACTCATGGAGCAACTCCAAGAGACAAGAGAGGAAAAGAAAAGGATCCGTAAGAACCTGAAAGAGTTTGAGGACCAATTCTTCAGACAAAATGGAAGGTATGAAGAAGCCATGTTTAAGCGTGTACTCCTTCATGAGCTTCTCCCCAGATTCATTTACTGATTTTTGCTGTCTTGTTTTTCTACAGAACTGTCCAGAAGGAGGACCGCTCCCCGCTTGCAGACGAATACCACGAATACAAACACGTGAAAGCCAAACTGCGACTGCTGGAAGTTCTCATCAGTAAAAGAGACTCGACTAAGTTCATCTGAGTAGATATGAATTTAAAAAAAAAAAACTGTAATGAGACTGGTGCTCACTTTCCTGTGATGCAAACATCTCTGTCTGTTGGACTAAACTGGGAACAAACCGCTGCTCTGGGAACACAAAGCCACCCGTTTCTTCTCCATCAGACCTCAACTTTGAAGCGAGAACTTTCTTCAGACGAAGCGGCACACGCACAAACAAACCTAAATCACTGGTAATTTATTCCTATCAATTTGAAAGTTTTAAGAGAATTTATTTCCTATGTTAAACTGTAGAAATTGTTAAAGTTAAATCCTAATATTATTTAGAAGAAATTAGACGTGAAATTGTTATTTTTGAAGGATTTTGTGATGAAGATGTGTATTTATGCGTATTTTTCTAAGGGAGATGTTACTGTTTGTTTCAGTTTTCATCAAAATGAATAGCTTCTGTTATTTCAGTTTTGGCCACTGTGTTCTGTCTGAAATAATCTTTTTGTTTTGCTTCTTTAGAAGTTTAATAATCAAGCACTTGCTCACTAATCACTACAACCCACAAAGGCACTGATCACATCCAATCAAAACTGCCCATTTTTGTGACCACTTCAAGAGTTTTGTGGGATTTTGTGTTTATGCTTCCTACTTTATGCCAGATAAACTGATCTATAAATCACTGCTTGGTGTTTTCACACACTGTTCAAGCAGACCAGGCCGGGCCAGAACATGGCCGCCCGTTTGTTTCTCTGTAAATACGGATCACAAAGTTTGTTTACGTTTCTGTGAGCGAGTACTTTTCCCCTTTCCTTCTCCAAAATGGATGATTACCTGCTTGAATTTTGTTTTCACTTAGTGTAAACACTGGCCAGGCTTAACAAATCCTGAGTGTGTACATTTTAGTACATAAAATTGTATTTTGTATATAATATGAATTAAATCATATTTTTATTGAGATTGGTTGCCTTTGTGCTTTTTTTTATTTTGCATAAAATAAGGTTGAGAAAACTGATTTCTAAGTTTCAGATATCAAGAGGCAGATGAGAAACATTTCTCAGAAATGACACTGTATAAAGTTCTGTACAAAGGTTTTAAATTACTCGTTTATCATTTGGAATAAAGTATTTAAAATTATGGAAAATGAAAGGAAAGAATGTTTTCTGAGTGCGACGACGGCCTATTAGGACCATTATAGATAGAGGCGGGGGGAAGGTCTTACTGCTGTACGCACTGTTCGATTTCTCAGTTTCAACTTTTGAAACTCAGAAATTTCCGAGTTTTCTCTTTTCTACATTAATCTCAACTTTCTCAAAATGTCATCTCACAAATTTTTTACCTTTTCTGAGATAAATCTCAGAAATTTTTGACAAAAATCAACAAAATATCTGGATTTCAAAAATCAACATTTTTTTACTATTGGGAATTTTTGAAATTCAGAAATGTCCAAGTTTTTCTCAAATTTCTCAGATTAAGCGTATTAAAATATTGAGTTCTGAAGTTTCCTTATTTTTTCTAGAAGAAAAATCTCAGATTCATTTCCTAGAATAATATCAAATTCCTAAAAGGTAATGAAAGGTAAAACTTTATAGAAAAAAAATTACATTTTCGAATTTCAAAAGTCAAATTTCAACTTTTGAAATTTTTTAAAATAAATTTTTAGATTAATCTAAACATTTCTGAGGTTTTTTTGGCAGAAATTTTCTCCTTATTTCTATCCACAATGGCTTCAATACGGCAGCGTACTTCGACTTTGTAATCGGGCCATTGGAAATAGAAAAAAAAAGTTTAAAAAGTGAAAAAATTGCTAGAAAAAAAACTAATCTCAAAATTACAGATTAGTTCTAGCATTTTTTTTCCAACTCAGAAATTTCCTTGATTTTTTTCCTCAATATTATGACAATCTCTAAAATGTTTGCTGAGCTCAGGCTGAATGTTTTCTGTGAAATGAGTCGGCGTCTCCGTCGTCCTCCGAATTTTCTTTTTATTTTAGAAAACCTTTGGAAAGCCCCATGGAGTTTCAAAAATTAATATTAATTTTGGAAAGATTATATGAAATTTGAGATTGAAAAGTGAAAGATTTTCAACTTTTGAATTCCCAAGGTTTTTTTTCCAGAAAAATTGAGATTTGAAATTCTCAACTTTAGAAATTAAAAAAAAATACTAAAAAATTTCTGATCTTAATCTCAAAAATATAGTTTTGCTCCATCAAATTGTTAACTTTTCAAGCTGAGAAACTTTATTCTTTTTCTAGGAAATGTTTGGACAGAAATGTAATTTTTTCCCCCCTACCTGAATTAGCCATTATACAAAACATGTTTCAGGAAAATAAAGGAACCAGATTTGTTATTGTAATCCATAAAAAAAAAAAAAAACGACTGAAAAACAGCCATGAACTCCAACAGAAACCTTTCCAATATATTTTATTTCAAACCGTGGCTTGAACAGAGCGCTTTCTGTAGATTTCAGACAAATCACATCCTCTGTAAGCACAATAAAAGGTGCAGGAAAGTCAAGGGCCGCACAAACCTTTGCATAGGACTAAAGTCTGTAGGAAAACCAGCCTGAACTGACGAGGAGATGACGACATGTTGAACGTGAGAACATGCAGCGCGGCGCTCCAGCCCAGGGATGCAGCGTCAGCAGAACGGCTTCAGGCGCTTCGTAGGAAAACCCAGAGACTTTTTTACGTCACAACTTTTCTGATTCAAGTTATTGCTGAGCAGATCAAGTGGCTATACTTTGAAATTGTTAAGATACGCAAGACGACTCCACTCACTTCACACTAAGAGGTCGGACTTCAGGAATAAATAGGATGTCAGGGCAAGCTCTAGAACAAATTTATATATATATATTTATATATATAAGCCAAGTATTTAATATGCATACGTCATTAAAATATGTATTTATTCAATTATTACAAATTAGCTGCTGCTAACCTATAATACAGTAGCTAATAATTACACGTACTAATGCTAAGATTTGATTATTTTTCGATTCTGACATTTTTGGGAAATGCTTCAAAGTTGACTTGATTCTTGCGCTCCAGTTAAAACATGAAGTCATTTTTTTTTTTTAAATCCTCAGAATAACTGGAACGACAATATCGAGTTCATTCATCACTGCAACGCATGAGAGCGAGTCGTCGCTGGAATCCGTTTCACCCAACATGCACACAGACAACAACCAGGGACTAAAAGTCAGCTTCATGTCCTTGAGTAAAGAAGGCAGCGCCGTTAAATGCGGGTTAAAATGCGTCAGATGAGCGATGAGCGGCCAGAGACTCCTTTCTTTTCCCCAGAAGGAAATCCTGCTGTCCGTACTTTAAAGGATCAGCGTGACTGTCGCCCTCCCAAAGATCAGGGCTTGTTTTAGATTTGATTCAAAGTCCCGTTGACACACATGTTCATCAAAATATAAAAACACTCTATTTCATAAATTAAAGCAACAAAAACAAATATAGTGTCTCAAGGTGAGTCTTTAGAGGTGAAAAATAGAATTTAAGGAATAGAAAATACACGGCTTTGCAAAAGGAAACAAAAAAAATTCAGACGTTTCTTCTGATCTCACTCTGCACATACACAAAATTTTATTATTTTTGGTCTGTTTTCTGGTGCAACTATCTTAACCCACATGAAATAAGACAAAACTAACTTACAGTTAACATTTTAGAAAGATGTAGGAGTTTATTTTAAGTCGATATTCCTTAATATTGATCAAAACTTTCTGGCTCGACGGTTAAAATCTCTTAATTTAAAGTCCTCAGGAGCCAAAATTATCTTTTTCCTCCCCAATTAAAAAAGCAAAATTAACAGTTTTGTAAATTCTTTGAAATCTGCACAACAATAAATGAAACGTGCTGAAAACAGACACTAATATGAGGTTTGCCTTAATGTTTACAGTGATTTTTATAAAATGTTTTGGGTTTTTACCCCTTCAAGCAATAAAAAAATTGAATTTTCTTCCAGAACATTCGCTGTGATTATACAAATATAATGGAAGAGTGTTCCCAAGTTTGTTTCAGAGTAAAACCAAATAAAAGCAACAAATAAAAGAAAACTCAACATTTTCAGTGCAAGTAGTAATAAACTTGCCTTATTACAAAAAGTGTGCATCAATTATGGCCACACAAAATTATTCCAAGGACCAGAAACGGCCCACGGGCCGCACTTTGGACACACCTGCCTTATAACGTGTAAAAAATGTCTTCTTATAAGTAAATTTATCTAGAACTTTTCAATCAATATTAAGGAATTATTGACTTAAAACAAGCTCCTGCATCTTGCTGAAAAGTTACTTGTAAGTTAGTTTTGTCTTTTTCTAGTGAACTCAGACATTTCCACTAGAAACTAGACAAAAAATACTTGATAAGATTTTGTGTTTTTTTTTTGCAAATTTCAGGAAGCAATCTCTTTATTTGAATGACTTATTTCCAGCGTCGGCTGATCAAACCCTCGTAGTTTCAAACATTTTCCAGCCGTTAAACCGATATAAAAACATCATTTATACAGATAGACCTTTGTAGATTTAAGATACTAATCAACACGGAGTGCGTCCAGCATCCTCCTGCTGATACTCGCGTTAAAGTGCGTGAAAGCCCCCGGAGGAACGGCGCCGCCTCAGACCAGGCTGAAGCCCTCGTACTGCTCCACGGCCTGAGTCAGGCGGCGGCGCAGCGTCTCTTTGGTCTGGTAGCGCGGCATGTCCAGCAGGTTGTAGCAGGTGTGAGCCACGGGCAGGTAGTGTTCCTCCGCCGTGGTGGACTGGATGACGATGCGGAGGCTCTCCATGCCGTGGATGGGGATGCGGTCGCTTCCCGTCAGGAACACTGGAAAAGGAGAACGATGCTTCAATTCAAACCGACACATCCAAAACACATTGTTGAAGGAGCAGTATTATGTGTTTTAATGCCATTTTATAGCTAAATAAAGTAACTATGTTAGCTTTAGTTCTTATATGTCAAATATCACTTGAAAGAAATTTGACTTCGTAATTTATCGCCTTGAATTGGGTCTCTGTCTCTTTAAAAACTCCTGCTCTTTCTGAAACTCCGCCTTCAGGAAGTCATCACAACCTTGAATAATGTTTTGACCAGCATTGCTCTGATCTCTTTGATGAGCTCAGCAGTTCCACCAGGTGTTTGCTAGTTTAAGCTGGCTAGTCTGAAGGGGCAGGGGATAGCTGCTCTGTGAGACAGAAGTTCCGAAACTTGGAAACTGAGGCTCAAAGGGGGGGCTAGGTCCACCCAGGCGTTTTCCACCGCTAAATGGTTGCCATAGAGATTAAAGGATTTCTCAAACATCCATAAAAGAATCAAAGCAACACTCCTGGTTTGTTTTGATGAGGGAATAAATTCATAACACAAAGTAAATCTCAAAAAAGGCGATTTTTCATGGCTTTAAGATCTACGATGGAGGTTATTTCTGTCTAAAAATTATATTTAGGGTGTTTTCACACTAGATACCTGGAGAAATTGTAAAATTTGTTATATTTTCTGCGGCTGCGGTTCACTTTCACACTGCGTTGTGTAAAACAAACCAAATTTTTGAAAAACCTGTTCCCCTCCTCACCTGTGGGGGCGCTGCAGCAAAAACCATTGAAGGAAACGACATGAAAACTTCTGTAGAAGACACAGAGCACAACTTCCTTCTTTACAAAATATAAACAAAAATGGAATGGTGTCAGATTTTAGTGGTTGTAATGGTTCTCTGTAGTCTTTAGTTAAAGACCGCGAGTCATTTTTCCTACTTTTTACATTTTTTTTAAACATATGGTTTCATTTCTGTAATCGCAAATTTTTAATTTTTTTTTTTTTACATTTGCTTTGTGGATTACTGTTTTTTTTTCTTTTGTTTTCTGCAATTGCAACATTTGTTCTTTGCCTATTTTCTATTACATTTGGGGTGTTTTGTGTGTTTGCGGCACATTTTGATGTTTAATCCATTTACAGCAGCTGCAAAAATTTGGCTGAATGGTTATGATTTTTTATGTTTTTATGTCGAGTATAGGAAAAATTAAACAGCAAAAATAGCCAAAAAGTCTACAGTAAAATCACTTTAAAAAAGGTTTTGAAGTGTTTTATCTGAAAAAAAGGCACATTCATACAAAAACAACAACATGGGATGAAACAAAAAGTTTGCAGTCGTGTATTTATATCCTTCAGCACGAACCAATTAAAAATTTAAATGCTTACATAAGAACTGCTTCTTCTTCTCCAGCGGGAATTCATGGAAAACCTCCCAGAAAAGTCGGACTGTCGGGTGAGTGGCGGTGTACTCCCCTTTGTAAACGGCGTTCTGTACAGAGACAAGAGAAGAAGAAAACGTCTCACTTCATATTCATGGAAACCTGACTGTGTCATGCAAGATTCTCTCCTCAGTCAAAAGATGAGAGTGAGGTTTCTTCCTCCCTTCTATGATCCAGATCAGACTTTTTTCACCTTTAAGCTGAGCAGCTGGTTTCCATTTTAGGTCCTCAAGGTCGTAAAGTCAAAACGTCTCATTTACTACAACGAGCTATGATCAGTAACCAGCTGCAACACAACAACAATCTCATCTGTCTTTATGCATCTTTGGGCTCTTAGTCAGAAATCAGATGTCAAACAGTGACGGCAAACCTGCAGCTGCATTTTTCTGGAATAAAAAACAAGAATCTACTTGAAACCTGAACACCCTGAGGTCGCATCCACCTGCCAATCAAAAATCTCAGAACTACAACTGCAGAAAGGCGCATCGCTCTGAAGTGACAACTGCAAAAATACGAGTTTGGACTCAACATCCTGCCCGGTTTCTTTCTGATTCCTTTTTAAGCCTTTATGTTTTAAGATAGACAATCCTAATTAAATTAAGAGAAAAAGTAATAATTATTTTAGTAATCGATTATTCCATTGACCAACTGAACGGAAACAAATGTGCAAACTCTGCAGATTTAATCAAATTCCCCTTTTATATAAGAAAACAAACATTTTATTGCCTAAAATGCAATAACACAACATTCCCTTGGTGAAAACTTGATCATTTGAAGTGAAGGAAGCAACTGCAGCTAAAAAATATCAACATGAGAAAAGCTCAGGCCTTCCTGCACAGCATCCAAAACCAAAGGGAATAACTGTCCAAACACGAAACGCCTCAAATCTAGAAAAATAATAGATCAAACCCAACGTAGCTGAACAACGTGCTGCAGATACAAGCAGCTGCAATTCCAGAATAAATAAATCCGTAATAACCTGTAGAGGACTGATACCTCCACAACGTTAAAACTAATCCAGAAATTCAGAAATTTTGCACCTCCGCACAGTGCTGGAGGGCAAAAAGACGATTCTTTTACCTTCTTTTACCCTCCGTAGCCTCTGTTGAAGTCAAGCTAGCATAACTTACCTACTTCCCACTTCCTTGCAATTTTTTTAAATTAAAACTTTTTCCTGAGTTGTGAAATGTGATGCCCTTGGACATTATTATCTAGTTGTCGTAGAAATGAGTAGAAAAGCACTACATCTCTATTTTATATATCATACATACATATAAGATTTATCGCACTATATTGAAAGCTCGACAACTAAAACTAATGGTAATCATCGTGGGCGAGGGCGGGATTTTATGCGCATGATGTCACGTTGCTACATATCTATAGACATTAGAAAGACTTTTTTTAGTTGCTTTAATTAAAAAAAAGCTAGATTTCATCCGTTAAATGCTCCAATGTAAATCAAACGGCAATAACGTATAGAAGTGAATCACTTCCACCTGTATCTAAAACCAAAGTGGGTTTTGTCTCTAATTTTAAATTCTGAATCTGGGTCAGGCCGTGGTGACCTGAACCAGTCGGTAGATGGGTCCAGGCTGTCTTACTGACCTTTTCCATTTCCTCCCAGTTGTAATTGTTGTTCCCGACCACCATGGCCATCAGCTCAGAGGGCTGGAACAGCGACAGGATCTCCCCTCCGCACACTTTCAGGAAGCCGGCGGAGAAGGCCGAGTACTGTTCGCTCACCGAGTCGGAGAACACGTAGCGCAGGTAGGCCTCCACAAACTCCTTCCTGAAACGCAATCAGGGCGAGTCGTTCAGCTGCCTGAAACATCTGCGTCCTAAAACATCAGCTTCACAGGAACAGAGAGTTTACAAACCATAAACACTCTGTTCCTCTGTCACTGTGTCTACATCTGGGTGTTCATATTGTTTTCATAGTTTTCTGCAGAAGAACACGAGTTCATTAATAATAAGCTCAAGGTGAAGCTGTTTACATCTGAGCGGCGTTCTTTAAGCAGATTAAATCTGTAATCTGTTAGGCTGAAACACTGCATGGTTTATATCCAATGTTTACCTGCGACTCTCTAAACTCGAGTCGCAGGACGGTGGAGTAAAAGGGCCAGACTGAGATTAGGAGAATAAAGTCAGAATTTGCAGACTAAAGATGCCAAATTACCAGAAGTCGTAAAATTACAAGAAAAAAAGTTGTTTTAATGGGAAACAAAACTTCTAGACTATGAAGGAGGAGACGTAGAAGAGACGTTTCTTCTCAACTTTGCTGTGTGTAAAATCTCATAAATGTTTTACCTGTTTTTAGAATATAGAATAATTTTGTTCTTTTAATTTCTCCCTGTTGCGTAAAATAAAGTTGTCTTGTATTTTGCAACAGTCAATTTGTAGATTTTCTATTAAGAGTTATTAAGATCTGACATGACCAGTTCTCATAATATTACCACTTTAATGTGGTAAGTACATTAATACGGTGGTTTTATTCTTCTAAATAGACACAGTCGTTGGCACAGACATTTGAAAGTCCTAATACCAATAATAATTTGATAATATGACTGTTGTCACATTATTTAAACTTTATTCTTGTATTATTTTGATTCTATTCTTGAAATATTACAACTATTCTCACAATATGATGACTCCGTCCTTGTATTATTGCCACCATCTCGCATTATTTTGACTCTATTGTGGTTTTATTCAGACTATTTTTAAATTATTCTTACTATCCTCGCAATATTACAACTGTATTTTGGTATTATTACAACTTCTATCGCATTATTTCAGTTATTCTCGCATTATTACCACAATCCTTGAATTAATATGACTAGTCTTGTAATAATATTCTCGTATTTTTACGTCAATTCTCATCATTTCAAAAACCAACATTCTTATTCTGGCCATTGTGAAACTAACAGCGGTTTGAGAGAAGTGGACCTTTCACTTCTGAATGGCATAAAACAAAATAAAATAAAGTTTTGGAGTGGCCTAGCCAAAGTCCGATACTGAATAAGGGGCAATTATTTTTCACACAGATGATCCTGGTTGCTTTGGATAGTTTTTATCTTATAATAAATAAAATATTTTAGAAGTTCTTTTTGCATTTATCCAGGTTATTTTTCTCCAAAAGTAAGATTAGTTTTATCAGAAACATTTAAATCTGTGATAAAAAAAGCATAAATAGAAGAAATCAACAACATTTTTACAGCGCTGTTACATCACAAAACCTGAAAAGCGTGAGTTAACATCTCCTTCTGTCCAAACTGCAAAAATTCTCTCAGAAAGACTCAGGGATATTTTTGAAGAGGACACAGTGACCGTAACGTTCGATTCAACTGTTCCTGAGTTTCACACTCAGCAGCTTCACATCATAGGAGAAAATCTCACTGTGACCCATCAGAGACAAAAAAGCAATGTTTTTACTTAACTGCATCAGAGATGACTTTAAAAAAATATATTCTTATGCATATGAGACAGTTTTAAAACTGACTGAATTGAATTCATGCACAACTAAAAATTATAACTTTTTTCAAAATGTTAGGTAACGTTTGTGGCTCTGGCTGGACTAAGCACAAAAAGGTATTTCTGACAACTGAAAGCAAAAGCATCCAGGTTGCCAGATGGACCATATGGACTGTTCAGACTAAACTATTAATATTTATTTATTAAAAAAGCTCTGAGTTAGCAGAGTTGTCCAACCTGTTGTTTTTGTCCACAGCGATGCTCTCTCCTCCAGGAATCAGCTCCTTGATTTCTGTCATCCCGTAGTTTTCCCTGGTGATCTACGATGGAAAACAACACTGATTCATCATCACTGAATTTGAGAATACTCTGACCTACACACAGAACTCATAAAGGGATTTTGAGGTAGAATGTAATCAGAAAATAAAAGGGAGGTAATGATTGATCCCTGAGGAACACCACAACTAAGTTAAGCTACTAAGAGTGTCAACAATTTTCTGTGGCAGCAGCAACAAACCCAAACATGTCTGCTACACCTCTAACCCACAGAGCTAAGTCAGCCATCACAAAAACAAGAAAGAAAGTAATTCCCTTCTCTGAAAAAAATCTTAAAGGTGCATAAATGCATATCTACACAATACATAAATACATAAAATGCAAGTATAAAATGCCTACTTCTTTCACTAAAGTATTTTGTTGTGTAAATGTAGCATGTTTGTCACATTTTAATAGAAAATCTACAAATTGACTGTTGCAAAATACAAGACAACTTTATTTTACGCAACAGGGAGAAATTAAAAGAACAAAATTATTCTATATTCTAAAAACAGGTAAAACATTTATGAGATTTTACACACAGCAAAGTTGAGAAGAAACGTCTCTTCTACGTCTCCTCCTTCATAGTCTAGAAGTTGCTGAAGACTCCTGGAAAACAGAAAAAATGGTTATTAAGGACAAAAAAGAAAACAAACACAGTCCGTGAAACATATAAATAACAATTTAACATGTAGCGGATTATAACCAACAGTAGCAAACAGGATATAACGCAGAGGGCGTGTACTCTTTAGTTTTCCTGCGAGCAACACGTAGGAGATTTATTTCCAAAACACAGGAAACACGGAAAGAAGGTCAAACAGTCTGACGACAAAGAGGTTAATTAGCAAAATGGGACGGATGTTTATTCCTAGTGAGATGAGGTCATCATGAGCAGGAACTGCAGCCGCTGTGTCGCATTGATTCTGGAACATTTCAACCATCTACGCCGTTTCTGTGACGCTGGAGGCTGTGCAGGCCTTCTCCACGCAGATAATGTCAACATCAATAGTTATATGAGGAGAACTACGCTCTGCAGAAACACAGACATCAGTCCTCCCAGAGCAATGTCCACTTTCTTACTTTAATATAAATAAAGAAATGAATGCACGCATTTGTAACAGGGTTTTATTTTGAACAATATTTTAGATGTGAAGTTTGTCAAAATGTATTTTTTCTTTGAATTTATTTTGTTTAATCCAGATGTTGTTTTATTGGTGTATTAAGTTCTGCTACACTGATCTTGGCAGTTGGTGGTTACCATAGCAACCACTAACTGCCAGCTCCTCCCCCCTTTTTCCTGGTGCCGTCCGTAACTGGTATGTATTGGGATCAGCTCTACGTTTTTCTTTACAAGTGTTATATTTTAACATACATGTTAGATAGATTTAATCATATATAGTGCGTCATGTGACATTTTGTAATGTTTTGTATATTATTTACATCTGGTTTTAATATTGCGCATTTTAGCCATGTTTAATTTTACAACTCTTACCTGCTGCTAACTGCTCACGTGGAGCCACTGTTTGGTAGTTTGTTTAGGGTTATTTATTGTATTTTATTTAATACATGGAGCAGGAGCTAAATACAGCCTATTAAATTGTTAAAATATTAATAAAGTACTTCTTAAAATAAAATAATATTTAGCATATTCTCACACTGATCAGCTTGCAATTGTTTTTGTAATTTTTTGCAGTAAAAATCACAAAATTTGTGGTGCTAACGTAGAAATATTTGCATTTCTGGAAAACAGTAAGTGTGACTTTTTGATAGTCGCCATGGAGTAGCGATGTGAAATACTGCCTCTTGCATGTAAGAGTTAGCATCACTTAAGCCCGATGTTTTGACCTTTTTTGTGGGAAATTTGCAATGAACTCAGAATAATAAATCAGAGCAAAGAAATGTGGAATCTCTGGACTTTGTATAAATTTTCAAAATATCGGAGACAAAAAGAGTAAAAAGATAAAAACTGCTCTAATATTTAACCACAGATCTGTTATCTGAAAGGCTCTATTCATGTGTTTCTGTGGAGTCTAGACGGCCACATTTGGCCCCTGGGCCTTGAGTTTGACACATGTGTAACAAACCACTTACAGTGGGAGTTGTGTCTCGGTTTGAAACATAAAAAAAAAACGGAGCGAACCTGGCTTCTGTCGGTGAGAGCTCTTTGAAATCGTCCAGTGAAGGCGACACGTCCAGCAGCTTCTTGTAGAGCGCCAGAGGAAAATGCAGATCCACCACAGTGGAGTTATAGATGGCCAGACCGCAGACAATCCCGATTAGATGAAACCAGTTCTGCTCCACAAAACACTGGGAATGCAAACACATATACACAATACTGAAGCTCACTTGTTTTCAGCTGAACGAATGTGAGGAAAACAAAACATCTGGAAACTTCTTCTTTGTCTAATTATCAGATTTGAAATGTTTTTCTTTTTCCATATTTCTGTGTCAGAACTGATTTACATTTAAATCAATTAGTTGGAGTGTGCATTTATTGTATTTTTTATCATTTATGGTTATAAATTTCTTCTGATAATTTTGATTAGTAGTTGTCAAAATTAATTCCCATTAAATAACAACAAACAGCTGTCTGAAATGTCAGGATTGTTAGTTATTATGTTTCCCACCGTTTGTTCAATGAAAGCATAAAAAGCAACGCACAATCGAGGTCACACACTGGATCTGGTTATCAGTAAGGGTGTGAATATTTCCAATGTCTCTGTAACTGATGTCGCCCTGTCGGATCACTTTGCTGTTATCTTTGAAAGATATTTATCTGTTAACTCACTTGGACAAAACACAACTATCACAAAACGTTCTCTCACAGAAAACACAGCAGAAACATTTAATCAGATCTACTCTTCCTCCTTAAGCAGTAATGGTGTAGATAAGTCGGCAGATGATTTTCAGTCCAAAGTTTCAGATATCATTGATTACATTTGCCCCCATTAAAGTGAAGGTTGTGTCTGGTAGGAAGAAATCTCCATGGAGAAATGCACAAACAGTTCAATCTGCAAGACAACTCTGCCGTAGGCCGAACGGAAATGGCGTAAAACTCAACTTCATGTTTATTATGAAATCTATAAAGGAAGACTACGTAACTATCACTCAACACTAAAACATGCAAGGGAAGCTTTCTTTGCAGATGTCATAAACAAAAACATTAACAAAGCTCGGGCTTTATTTGTAACATTTGGATTTGTGTAAAATCAGGTTGATTCCTGCTTACTTTGTCAGAGAACCACAGCAAGTTGGAGTCTTTATAATGAGTGAACATCCCATAAACAGGATCCAGAAGCTCCTTTAGCAGCAGCAGGAAGAACTCTTTAGTTACGCCGCCTGCGTCTACGGCCTCCTCGCCATCAAAGATCACCTGGAGGAACAGATAATGAAAGAAAGTGCATGTAAAAAGGGTTCCTACACACTTTCTATGTCATAATTCAGGACTTCAATTTTCAGTTTTCTTTCTAAACAAGTACAGCGTTAAAAATTTGGAACATTGTGAAAAAGTTTAGTTTTTGTCTCTGCAGGAAACAAAATCACTTTGAATCACTTAAGCTTAATTTATACAACATCTGAAATACATGAGAAATGCAAGTAAACAAATAATTCAGTTCCTTTTTCAGCGAATGCCAAAAAAAATGTCAGTTACAGTTTTGGCGTAATTACTGTATACTCCATTTAACAATTAACGAAATACTTAATTAGCTAACGATTATTTCAATAATCGATTAATTGTTTCCACCCAACTTAGAGATAATGAAAACCCAAAATTAAGTGTCTCCGAAGATTAGAACGTACTGAAAAGGCCGTAGTATATTCACGGGAAGTTGAGTGGAAGGAAAAAGTGTCATAGGAAAAGATGCACTAAGAACATTTCACTTTCTGAAATGAATTGACAAAAAATATTGGACTTTTCCATGATATTCTAATTTCTGAAACTGTACTTGTACTTTGGGAAAACACAGAAGTAAATAAGGAATGATCAAAATGAAGACTGGATGGACTGGGGTGACTGGAAGCAACTTTTAAACAATCAAATGTTGAACAAAGTCTGCTAAAAAGAAACATTTTCCAAATGTATTCCCGTATTTTGATACCACTGAGATGCAAGAATCAGGGATCTGCTCACCTTGAGGGGCTTCTTGAGATCCACATCAGAGTACATGGTGAGCTCCCGCAGCGTGTCACTGACTAAATGGTTCCTGCGCACATGCAGCACCAGATATGGGTTCCTGGCGAGGTGGGGCTCCAGCGTAAGCAGCATGAAGACGTTGTGCAGGTTTGCACCGCTGACGGCCATCTTGGCAAAGAAAGAGATGAATAATTAGAACAGCAGATTGGAAAACAGACCTGCACTAAAGTCTTAAGTTGTTTTTTTCTCTCATTTAATTTCAAAACAGATAAAGTTTCTTACTCCTACCTAATTTTCTTCATTTTATACAAACCTGTAAAAGTGTGACTATAAATGCGCTTTTAGAGGTTTGCAGTGAAACTGATGTGAGCGCATATATGTTTGTGAACAAAGAATAGCATGTGGTATGTGTGCGTTTACATCTCAAACTCGCTCAATGTGTTCAGGCAGCGCTTGGCTCTGTGTGTGTGCTTGTGACTTAACAAATGAATGCAAACGAAACATCAACCAGCAAAACAAAACATTACTAAACGAATCGGAAGGATTTAGGAAAACAAAGTAAATTTAATTCAATAACCTTTTGAATTTTGTATCTTAATAATATTTAGTTAAACAGATAAATATGCTGACTCAACACTGTTGATTTTAAGTAACGTGTTTTAATTTAGTTTACTTATAAATGTGACAAGCATTGCATGGCTTGTCTTCTGTAATTATTTTTTTAACTGAAGCGGAAAAATCCCATTTATTTAACTTTGCATGCTTGCCGTTTTAAAGGAAAGGTTTCTATTTTCTGGGCTTGATTAACAAATTTATTCTCAGTATAAGAAGATGATTTGAGTGGCTTTCTTTCAAAACACTATATTCAGCCAAGTTGGCTTTTCAGATGTGGTTCTACTTACTATAAAAAGACGAAGACTCTCTGTTATACGTAACATTTTTCATTGTAATAAATGTTTGCAATAATTTTGCCGTGATTACAAATAAAAAGTCTATCTGCTTCAACCAAATTTGGACGGGTCAAATTTGCATCTTTTGAATTACAGTTTGGCGGCCACACAAATCAATCCAAGGGCCAAAAATGGCCCCCGAGCCACACTCTGGAGACCCCTGGATTAAGTATTGTCAGTAATGTCTTCCAATAAAATTAAATTATCTAGTCGTATTTCCAAATTCCTGTCAACTTTTAAGACTTAACACAAAACCAGGCACTGCCCTAGCAGCTCTAGCTTAGCAAGTTTTCTGGGGGACAACCAGTCATAAAAAAGTCTGATTATTTGGTGGTTGAAAACTTTTGAACAGACTTAAGAGGCTCCTACCTGCATTTGCAGTTCGGCATCTGTTTGCAGCATTGTCGTCTTGGCTTGGGCGTTCAGGATGAACGGGAAGGCACAGAGGTTCACTGAGGGAAAGTCGTTCTGCTGGGATCGCAACACTCACAGCGTTACAAACCCAACATGAACAAGAGCGATTTAAGGTTTTTAATGCTCAAAATCAAAATACCTGTGAGGGGGAGGAGCCCATTTTCTAGGAATGAAAATAAAACGGGACAGAAAAATGTGAGGATTATGCGTACTTTGCGAATAATCGGCGTCAAACAACACAGAAATGTGACGCTGCGCTCACAATCTCAGCTTTAGTCAGAAACCATTTGAGGTAGTCCTCCTGGATGTCCACCAGGCTGCTGATGTCTGGGATATAAAAGCGACTGTACTCCACATGATTCGCCCTTAAGTTTACCTGGCAACACAAAACAGATCCGTGCCTCAAAGGGGTAAAATATTTCCTCCTCAGCTTGGACTGAACGTAGGACAATAAACCAACAACAATATAAATTCGCAAAAGACATGTGATCAATATCAATAGGTGGAAGATAGAATATTCAATAATCCAACACTATATACTTTTAGATGATCGTATTGTATTATGACTTTATTACCAGATAATACAATTTTTCATTACAATCTCCTCTTTTGATTGTAAGAAAATATGTAATATTTTATATTAATCACATCTTATTCAAATATTTCTTATGGTTTGCAGCAGTTCTGTTGGGTTTTTTTTCATGTCAGAAACTTTTCCGATACTTGTATTTATATTTTTTAAATGAAAAACAGAACACATAAATTATGATGAAAAATTTAAAATTAAAATTTTTTGGGACTCAAATTATTTTCCTCGTCAGCCGATCCGTACCTTGTGAAGTTTCTCCAGCAGCTGCAGCGTGGCCAGGAAGTAGTTATCGTAGAAGACGGGCACCAGGATCGTCTTGCCGCCCGTCAGCATGAACACAACGATGCGTTTGTACATGTCGACCATTCTGGTGAAGAAGCTGCCATCCATAAAGCACCACCAGTTATCTACGGGAAGAAAAGACGACCAAAAAACAGGAACACACTTCAGCTTTGCCCGTTAAAGCCATTCAAACGACTTCACAGATTACCCTAAAAGAAATCTGGGATTATTTGGTCGCAGTGTGTGCATGGAAATATGATACCCAATACTTTGCTGGGGTTGGCGTCTAGTCGGAGAATAGCCATTGCCAGAGGAATAGTGAGACGAATGTAGTTCTTGGAGTCCTGCAGGGCAGGGTACTCGGACAAGATGAGGTAGATCCTCATGGCCTCAACGTCCGGCGGCGAGCGTGGCAGCTGGGGGATCAGCAGGCTCTCAAAACTTTTGGAGGCCTAAAAAAAACACATTTATTACTTTTAATTTATAAATCAGACCATAAAAAAGCTGCAGAGGGAACAGGAAACACTTTTAAGGCAGCAGGACTTTAAAGGTTCTGGACTTTTGCCCTGGTCTTACCACTGATTGCAAAGTCATCTTAACGTCATTCAAACAATCCCCAACCTACAATTACTAAACCATAAACAGCGGTGATGAGTCAGAGCTGCCGTTTCTGTTTTAAGAGCGGCGGCAGAACTTGATGTACTTCCAAAAACAAACTAATACACATGCCGAGGAACCGCTACCCTGGGAATGATGCGTTACATGGAAATGGTTCTTCTCTAGCTTCCATTAGGGAAACAGAAAAACTTCCAGAAATCACTCACTGAAACATTAATGGATGCACAAGCTTCATAGCAGCTGAAACAATTAATCGGATCAATTGATTATTGAAATAATCTTCAAGTCATCAAGTAATTGATTACTGAAACAACATATTCAGGGCAGTAATAAAGCCAAAACTGTGCAAATAAATAAACATTTTGCATTTAAGGTTAACTTAAATGTAAACTTTAATAGACAAAACAATTACTGAAAATCATTAAATCATTCAAATGCAAACTTATAACAGCCGGTGCAATTAATTAAATATGTATTTAATTATTTCATGATTCCCGAAGTGAATAATTGTATCCATCAAACATTCAACTAAACATTTATTTATTTTACTGTTCATTTAATTCATAATTGAATTATGTATTTAGGTAATTTTCCTTTTGGTCCTCCATAAGTATTAAACACCGTTAAGTGGAAAATTTTTCTGGGTATCTCCTTGTCAAGGGAATTATTTTTTTGTAAAAGAAGAAAATAATTCTTTAATTTTAATGAATTTAATTAATTAAAACTAATTAATTTTAATTAAAATTCTGCTTTTATACAAACCAAACAACCTCAATGACAGACGTTGGAGTTTTAGGGTGACATCATCACCAGATAATCAAATTGAGATCAATGTCATGCAACAGAAACACAAACATTTTTTATTCAGCTTCATTTAAAGCTGCATGTTGATTTGGGTTTTATTGCCTGTTCCAGGAGTCCAGAGAAGGCCGGTTTGCTGAGAACCTCAAACAGCGTTCTGACCGAGTTGAGATCGATACCCGGGATCTTTGGGTTGGTCTTGAAGTGAGTGTCATCACTGAGAAGACAAAAACATAACCACATACATAAACAACCAACACCACTGTAATTCAGAAGCCATTTTACAAAAAAAGAAAAACAAAAAGCTGTCGAAATTATAAACAAAAGGATGTAATTTAATATATTTGTCACCTGAGAGTTAAGTTCATTAAATGTTATTGTAATTAGATTTTTAAATTCTTAAAAAGTATAATAAAATGAAAAGCAACCAAAACTTTCTACTCGACAGTGGAGATGCTATTTACAGTAAAACCTTCTAAACGCGTTCAGAGCAAAGTTTGAATTTATCCTCAACACATCAGATGTCATCCTGTTGAGACCAAACTCAAAGCAGATGCAGCAACAGCAGCAAACCGAGTCGGACCAACGAGCCACGACTTAACGACTCTCTGTTTAACGAGGAAACGGGTCAGGCTGCCAAATACCACACAAAAGCTGTTTTTCTCCGTAACGTCACTCTATGGATGTAACTTCCAACGTATTGGGGCCATTGTAGATAGAAAAGAAAGGAGGATTAAATTTCTGCCAAAATATAGAGACATTTTTATACTAAACTATGGATTTTTGTAGAAAAAATTTGGAAATTTCTCAATTTTAATGTAAAAAACTTTCCACTCCAAGATTTTTCTTGAAAATTTCAGATTTAAAGTCTAAAAAAATACAGATTTTTCAAGCTCAGAAATTTCCACCTTTTTTAAAGAAAAGTTCTGAGATTAACCTCAAATTTTTGAGTTTCTTTTCACGCAAATCTTTTTTGTTTTTTCTAGAAAATTTCTGAGATTGATCTCAAAATTTCTGAGTTTAATCTCGCAACTGTTCTAATTTTGAACGTTTTTTCTAAAAAAAATTCTCAGATTAATCTCTAAATTTCATAAGCTTTTGGTGTGAATTTACTCTCTTTTTTCTAAGTACAATGGCCTTAATAAACCATCACAGTAATAGGGCTTTTTTTTTTTTTTAAATGAGTGAATTAAAAGTGCCGGGTGAAAAATTGGGCAAACTCTTAGCCAATAATTGAACAGCTTTAAAGCAAATTCAGGGTAAAACTAATACAGTAATAGGAAGGCTGAAGGGTTTCACTTAGTGCTATTTGAAGCTCTACTCTTCTGAGTCCCCAGCAGGTAATACCATCATGTATTCTTTTCCTCACAATTTTTTTTTTCCAACACTTTGCAAATAGCCTTCAGAAAGTTGAGTGACGTACCAACTGCCAAAGACAAAGTATTAATAATAAAATGATTAAAGAACGCAAAATTCGTGAAATAATCAAGTGTAGATGAGCCGGAGGTGTGAAGCAACCAGCTGGTGTCCATCTTTTATAAACCAGCTGTGAATCAGCAGAGAAACCCGACCCGTCAACCCTGCAGAGTACTGTTGGCCTCGTGAATCCGCAGCGGTCTGCTTTCCACCCTGCTGTCCTCCTGAGCTCTTTCCCAGGACTTGATCAGTAAACTGCTGACAGGTCAGCCTTAGAGAACCATGACCTCCACTCAGGTTCACAGAGGAGGAGGAGCACAAATTGGGTTTAAATAACATCTTTCCCCGACTACATTCTCACTTTTTCTTTGCTGAATAAGGTTCTGTAAGATGAGTAAAAGCATGCAGTGTTGAGTTCAACATACAGCTGTTTTGTTTACACATAATAAGAAGATATGCACTGAACCCAGCGATCTGCAGGGAAGCAGGATGTTTCTAATGTTGAGTTTTATATAAATATCAAGAAAATCTGTACAGAATTTAACTCTAATCTCTTGTCGCTGTTCTAGAGGCTGTAAGAATCTTGAGATTATAAAGATATTCAGAAGTTTCATGTGCAGTAAAGTGAAGCGAGTGTTTTTCTTTAACAAGAGGTGGTAAACTGAGTCGCCTGGTTCCGCATAAAGTTTGTTTACCTTTGGTCCAGGAAGCTGGCGTTCCAACAGGCCGTCGAGGAGAGCTGGATCACAATGTCACTGCAGAAACAGACAAATACGCTTTTTTAAACAATGTGTACAAAAAAAGAAAAAATCTTGTCAAATCACAAATAAAATGTTTATTTTTTACAAAGAGATCTGCAACCTTTACAACCTAAAGATTAATTTTTACTCTCAAGCCATCCAAAAACAACTCGCTTAGAGTCACAAATGTCAAACAACTTTTTGGGAGACAAAAAACAGAAGAGAAAAGAAAGCTTCTAATTTCAGATAAATGTCTACTATCGGACATTTGTTGTCACTTTTAAAGAACCACCACTTATTTCTATTTTTAGGATTTAAAATAAAGATGAATATAGCATTTAGCAAAAAAATTGCAAGAGTCACTGTGAACTAAGAGTTTTAACTGCCACTGATTTTGATAGTTGTGCTTTTATTATTTTATGCCTTGGTGTTTTAAAAACTAAAATCTATTTCTCTGGATGAATTCAAATGTTAATACTTGTAAACGGTGCTGCTATACTGACAAAGACCGTAGATGTCAACAAGTTTTTTATTTTAAATCTAGTTACAGAATATTATTTCTGTGGGATGGAAAGTTATGTAAAAAAAAAAAAATAAATAAAAAAGCATATAGATTCCAACATAAACACATGAAAAACATCTATAAACGTATTGTTTGCACTTTACGTCCTTTTTTGTAGAAAATGACTGCAAATATTGCAGGAATAAACTTAGAAAAATGCTAAACATGCCTTTGTTATTAAATATAAATTAAAACATAAGTTGGCTGCACTTGTGGCTCCGCAGGTTGAAGTTTTTATCAACTTTTAAGAATTTTTTAAGCAGTTATCCGTTCATGTTCCCACTTACTTTGCAACAGCAGAGTCCGTGTTATACATCATTTTTAATCTCCATGAGTTTAACTGTTCGTAGTTGATCGGGACGAGGCTTTTAGTGACATTCACCACTCTGAAGTCCACTGTGGCAGCAGAACTCTGCCGAGAACAAGAAGAAGAAAAACCGTGTTAACCACAAAAAAAAAGGGAAACAGGACCTTGATGAGCTCTAACCAGGTAACAGAGAAAATTTTTGATCATTTTTTCAAAGAATATACTGCATAGTTCATGCAAATGACAAAGTTAAAGCGTAGACACTACTGCCACCTTGTGGTGAAACACTAAACATAATAACGCTCATTGGGGAAAAGCTGACCCACTCCTGTCTGAAAAGCTTAAATAGGATGCATTTAACTTGGTTCTAAAAACATATTGTCATATTTCAGGACCAACATGCCTTTTTTTAATGTTTTTGAGAGCTCTCAAGAAATGTACTATCTGCACTACCATGCAGATAATATTTCACACCATACATAATGGTGAAAAATATTCATGGCCTTAAATACAAACAGAAACCGGACTGTTTTGTCTGCACAGAAAAATAAAGTAAAGCTACCAACATATTGGTAATACAGTATGTTGTAAGTTCATCATGGAATTTATTAAATTGTGTGAGTGAATAAACAAAATAAACAGAAAGTGTTCTGCTTTAGTTTTAAAAAAAAATAGATCTGCCAATAACTGCAGATTATTTTATTAAATCAAACTAATAACCAGCCAAATTTCTCCCATGCCTGATTTTATCCAGAATAATTAGTTTAAAAGGATTTGTTTGTTCTAAGCCAAATGAATAAGAATGCGTTCCACTGAAGATTCTGCTTGGTTGCATATCAACCAAGCATACCATCTGAACTTCATCCACCCACCAAATATATAGAACTGAAGTAACTTTTTAGACCCACGGACCCAGTTGTTGCGAGAAAACTAGCAATAGACAGACCTTGCTGTGTATCACAAAGAGTAAAACATTAACTGACTATTTATAGAAAACATCACTGCTGTTATGTTCTACACGGCTCAATAACACAAAATATTCTGTGGACACAGTTGATGAGGGAAAGGTTGGTGCCAACACCTGAATAAAAATAAGCTAGAGCTGAAATTCAAACTTCTCCTTTTTCTGAATGAGAATATTTATCACAAACAATCATTTGCGCTTTTAAATGGCTGGATAGGACACCGGACTGCTGGATCTCCAACTGTCTGTTCTCAGTTATTTCTTCTGACTTTATTCTCCTCACTGGACAAACTGCGATTTCTGTCTTAGTCTTTTGAGCACACATTTGAGCAACAAGAAGCATAAACATCATGAAACATGCCTTTTATGTTACACAGGATTGAACCAACTCACAGTATCAATAATTACAGATATGAGAGTTATTTTTTTTTAAGAAATAAGTTTTAGGAGAAAAGAGAATTAAATGGCATACCTGTTCGTTGGAGTACAATAAGAAACTGTGGTCTCCTCCACATATGATTTTTATAACTGCATATTGCTTTGAATCTGATGGAAAAAAGAAACAAAAGAGAAACTTAACATTTGATAAGAGTGATTCAAACTATTAAAATAAACCAAAATTAAATCTGAAGAGCTTCTTTAAAGGTTTCTCCATTTTAAAAATGTATTTTCTTGAGTGTCAAATCTTCCAGAAATCATTCTTTGCGAACAATTTGATATTTCTGGTTCATTTCAGAGAAGTCAAACAGACAAAGGGAGGCTTTGTTTGTGTACTAACAATGTCCTAAAAATGACCGACTGTTTAGCCAAGTTTGGAAATGTGTCTTTGTAAACAACCCATATCAGGAAAGTCAAGGTGAAAGTAAATCAGAGAAGTCAGTGTTTCCATTCAACCTGAATAAAAATAAATAAATAAAAAAAAACTGAATTAAATGTTTTTCCATCTACTTTAAAGACCTTCAGAAAACCTGGAGAACTATTGAAAGAAACAACTTTAGAGCTTTTTGTAAAACTATCTGTTCGGAAGGAAAATATACTGCAAAGAAATTAGGAACAAATCCAGACTTAAAGTCTTTGCAAAAGAAAAAGAAAAGACATGTGGATTTTCCCTCCACTTCCCTCGTCTCTATGGCAACCATCCGTAAGCACACGAAAGCGTTGGGTAGAGCAGTTTGTCTGAGAATAGTGACAAACCTCGTGTTTTCTCACCTCTTCTCTGCAGGCTTCCAGTAAGGAAGCTGGACTTGACGGGAAACGGGCTTCTTGAATCCCCCAGGATTCCCGTGCCCAGCTGGCCGTGGCTGTTGCAGCCGAATGCATAAACCATGCTGGACGACGGGACTAAGGCCAGAGTGTGGTGCCTGAACAAAGAAATTTAAAAGTCAGCTTCAATAGTCAGAAAAATAAAAATAAAAAACCCTTAAGAGGTGACAGTTTACCAGTTGAAACGCTTTACGTATTAATGGAATGCTAGTAAAACCACACTGATGAGTAAATTATTATTACAAATAATGGTGCACTAGTATTAAAATTTTGGCGAGTATCAAAATCCAATGTTAGCACATCTATAATTGTAATAATAAATTACCAAACCTATCCCTGGCCAAAATCACAAATAACTAGATGGAAAACTGCTTGTTATTTCTGGTCTATGTTTGTCATTATTCATTTCTGCTCTGGAATCAACAATGTTTGCTTATTTGTTTGTGTATTGCAAGACACGTTTTTGTTTAAATGTGCTGCCCTAAACATAAGTAGAAATCCATAAAAGCTTAATAAGTTATAAGGAGATAATTCACTATACTTTAAAAAACATCTAAAGTTAAATTTTCTTTGGCCATAGTATTCTATAGTAAAGTTTTATTGTGAGATGTTTGTTATTTGTAATAAGGGGAAAGATAGGTATCATTTGCATATTCAAAATAATTTAACAAATCTACTTAAACAGTAAAATAAGCAATCCTAAAAAAGATTTAATTTATAATTACTGTTTTTATTTTTTGTGCAGATGTACAAAGTGGTGGAAGATTGACAGTGTTACGGCTAGCTTGGAGCCAGCGTGGCGCTAGCTTGGAGCCAGCGTGGCGCTAGCTTGGACCTAGCTTGGACCCAGCTTGGAGCCAGCTTGGCGCTAGCTTGGACCCAGCTTGGAGCCAGCTTGGACCTAGCTTGGAACCAGTTTGGAGCCAGCTTGGACCCAGCTTGGCGCTAGCTTGGAGCCAGCTTGGACCCAGCTTGGAGCCAGCTTGGCGCTAGCTTGGAGCCAGCTTGGCGCTAGCTTGGAGCCAGCTTGGCGCTAGCTTGGAGCCAGCTTGGAGCCAGCTTGGACCTAGCTTGGAGCCAGCTTGGACCTAGCTTGGACCTAGCTTGGACCTAGCTTGGCGCCAGCTTGGAGCCAGCTTGAAGCTAGCTTGGAGCTAGTTTGGAGCTAGCTTGGACCTAGCTTGGCGCCAGCTTGGAGCCAGCTTGGACCCAGCTTGGACCTAGCTTGGCGCCAGCTTGGAGCCAGCTTGCAGCCAGCTTGGAACCAGCTTGGAGCTAGCTTGGAGCTAGTTTGGAGCTAGCTTGGAGCTAGCTTGTGCTCCTATTCTCAGCGCCACCCAGTATGGTTGGATGATTCTAATCATTTATCAAGGTCAGATTTCTATCTTGCTGATTTTTCTTGAGATGGACACTGAGACGTTTGGGAAACGCGTATAATGACAACATAATCTGAACAGCTTACAGTCTGCTTGTTGTGTCTGGTGGCAACAGATTTACACTCATAAATGATGAAAACCCTGAAGTGGTTTTAAACTGACAGTACCTGCCACAGGCGATCTGGGAAACCTCAGTGCCCATCAGCTCCAGAACTCGCCTCGGTAGAAGCTCATTGTTGGTGGAGCCGTGACCCAGCTGACCCCATGAGCCGTCGCCAAACGTAAAAAGGCCTCCATCCTGCCAAGAACAGAATGAACAGGAAGAACAAAAAGAACCAAATGAACAAAACGAACAGAAAGAACAAGAAAAACAGAAAGAATAGATTTTGTTATTGCTGTTTGATAAACAAAGAAATCCTGAACTGGACTATTTAGTCAAAGTTTGTTTCTGAGCTTTAAAGGTGGGTGGGTGGGTGGGTGGGTGGCTGGCTGGCTGGATGGCTGGATGGCTGGATGGCTGGATGGCTGGATGGATGGATGGATGGATAAATATGGTGATGGATGGATGGATGGATGGATGAATGGATGATAGATAAATATGGTGATGATGGATGGTTGGATTGATGAACGGTTGGATGGACGGACAGACGGATGGTTTAGACAACGGGGGTCAGAGAATAAAGTCTGGGAACCAAAGTATTTCATTTTCGTCATTTGAGTTTCTGGACATTTGAGGGATGTTATACCTTTGTGAGGGCCGCGGTGTGCTCATCTCCACAGCTGATATAAACGACTTTCTGCGACCTCAGAAACTTGATGTGACACGGGACGGCTCGGTCTGGAGAAACAGTACAGTTGTGAAAAGTTAGCAAACAGCAGAGAAGGAAATCAAAGGAAGAGAAATCCGATTCTCCATCTTAGCTTCAGGACCAAAAACACTCCACTGTTTAGATCACTCATGTCTTTTCATCAATGGCTGTTTGTAACCAGCTGATTATTACCTTGTTTGTCGTTCAGTCCAAGTTGCCCCTCCCTGTTTTTGCCCCATCCGAAGACGGCTCCTGACAGGGAGAGGGCGAAACTGTGGTCTCCTCCAGCAGTTATCTGAGCCAGAGGAATCCCTGCCAGGGACTTCAGGGGATGAGGCGTCAGTTTGCTCGGCTCTCCTTTACCCAGACCCAGCTGGCCGCTGGTGTTTTGACCCCAAGTGAACAGTTGACCATCTGATGAGGAAAACACAACCATTTAATCAATGTAAACATAAAGACTGGACTTTAACACATTCATTTTTGATAAATTAATTACATAAATACATACAAATGTTCCAGACGGAACTTTTTTGTTTGGTACTCCAGGAAATCAGACACACAAGCGAACTTTGCTAACAGCAGCGATGGACGGCAAAGCCGCTTCGCTTGGCCCACTGTGAGTTAATTTTTGCTTCTAAAAACAATCTGAATGGATGCTGGAAAAGGCTGTTGTTGTGTTCGGGTTGTGCTAAAAAGAGTTAGCTGAGTGAAGCTACTCAAGCCTAAAAGAGCATCTCAATGCTAAACAACGAAGGCGTCCTCAAAGCTAACGTTAGCGTCCACAGTCCACATTTCTAAAGAAGTTCCTTTGCACCAATCTGATGGTTAAATAATCTAAATAACAGATTAAAAACATTAAATATTGTTGTTTTTCAGCTCATATATCTGATTAAATTATTAAATGATTTAGCAGTAGAAAGAGTTTTTGAATTAAAAATGTTGCTTATTTTGTCAAAATAGGGCTTAGATTAAAATGTGATTAATTGCAATTAATGAATTACACAACCTGCAGTTAATTCAATTAAAAATTTGTATCAATTCCTGCCAGTAGAAAACATTAAAACAACTAATTTATACAGTTATGATGCAAGAAAACACATACTCTACTTTCTAGAGGATCATAAAAATAATGTAGCTTTTACTAGTTTCTAAAGTTATCAGTGTCCAAAAACACCAAATACCAAACCTTTTCATTCCTGAACTGCTCTAAAGCTCCCACCACATTTATGCTAAGGCCTGGGCTTTGACTGGGCCATTACCAAAATATTAATTCTTGTCTTTTTCAGCCATGTTTTTGTGGATTTGCTGTGTTTTGACAACTTAAGCTGTTTTTGCTGATATGTTGTTTGGTTTTCTGGTCAAATTCAAATCCCAGTATTAAACCATGCCGATCTCTCTCTGTCGATGATAACCCTCGATAATTTGGAAATTACTCTGACATTTGGGCAAAAGTGCTAAAAATAAATATGGGAGGTAATTTGACTACAAGTAGTAAGAATATGCAGGTTTTGCCAACACATTTTTTCCCACCTCTAGAAAGTGCAATGCAGTGCTGGTTCCCACACATCACTTGGGAGATGCTGTGGTCACAAAGCCTTTTGACCAACCTGGAACAAACAAGGACAAAAATACAATTTACATCTTTTGCTTCATCTCTTTTTTTAAGAGTGAGAATAAACACAGTCAGTAAAACAATGCAACACTAAAAGTAGGGGTGTTAAAAGATGAAATAACTCAAAACCCAAATCAATAAAAAGGCACAAATAAAGCAGTAACAACTAAGTGCAAATTATAAATTTCCAAATGAAGGAGGAATTGTTAAGCTCTATAACCAGTGTTCACATCCTTGCTGTTATTGGCACAGTTTTATTGTCACTTATTGTAAATAATATTTTTAAAGGACAAATACACTTGCAACATTTTGTACATTTTTTAAAAATGATCCTACTAATTTGCGCATTTCTTTGGATTTAAATATTATTTTTAATAACTAAACAGTATTTTATCTTTAAATCTTGCCTTCTTTGTACAGTATGTGATTCTAAATTATGATTTTTATATATTTACCTTTGTGTGAATCTACATGATTACCTGTCACTTTGCTGCTGTTACAGAATTTCCCCACTAAGGAACGATGAACAGATGTTTCTGTTCTTTTCTTTGTGTCCTTTACAAGACATTCTCTTAAATGCAAAAATTATACTGTAAATATTACCTTTTAAACAGCTCAAAATTATTATTATTTTTTTTTTTTAAGATTTCCAATATTAAACAGGAAAATTATTAAGTTAATGTACATTTCAGTTATTACAGCTAAAAACCAGAAACCAGACCCAAAACCAGGGTGTAGTGATGGACTCGGACCTGAACTTTCAGAGACACATAAAGACAGCTACCAAGTCAGTTTATACGTCACTGAACAGGTTAGCTAGCACCACAATGCATTAAAGATCTGCTGTTGTTGTATCAACCTTTCAGACCACTCAGGTTTTTTGGTTCTGCTCTGGTTCTAGAACAAACTAGAACAAGCTTACAGAAAACTGCAAAACACTGGTTAGAGTTGGTTTTGAACCTTACTAAAAGAAACATTGACCAATCATCAAATCATTGACGGTTTTGGCGATGGCACTCATCAAAGTCTAATGTTTGTTCCTGGTTTTCTCAGTCGTTAGCTATATGGGTTTTTTTATGACTTTGTGTTTTTATGATGGAACTCACTTTGAACTGCCATGTTGATGAAATGTTCTATAAAATAAACTTGATTGATTGATTGATTGATTGATTGATTGATTGATTGATTGATTGATTGATTGATTGATTGATTGATTGATTGATTTTTGTTTTGCAGAAGCTTCAGTCTGTCACCGATGTGCCACCCGGTCACCTCGGGATTCGAACGGCTGCCTCCACTGTCCCCAAGCCGAGCTGCCCGCCTTCTCCGGCTCCCCATGCGAACACCTGACCCTGCTCATTGATGGCCATCGAATGCGCCCGGCCACACGACACCATCGTTATCTTCTGAGTATCCAGAGCCCCGACCAGCTCTGTGGGGAGAACAGAGTCTCATCAGACTACAAGCAGCCTACAGTCACGGTCTGGGCACTACTTATATGAGTACATTCTTGAATTGTGGTTTAATTTTTTAAAATCAGTAATAAAAAAAAAATTTAAAAAGCAAAATATTCCTAATTAGCATTGGCCAACATGGACTTAAAATTTTATCTATCTTACCAGTTATTGTAATAACAATAAAAATGATTAAAAATTATTTATTTCTTTTTTAGGTAACGTAGGTGAGGATATTTAGGTAAAGATATTTTTTAGCCATACAGTTACATACAAAACATCAAGCAGTCACAGCCACGCAGCAGTCAGCTCCTCTGCCTTCTCCCAGCACAATCTAGAAACAATCAATCATCAATCAGAGTCAGAAGGCGGGTCTTAGCGCTGTCAATCAACACAGTGAACATGCTGCTAAATGTGCTAATCGTGGAGAAACAACTTACCGTTCCAGGAAAACCATTTATCTGCTGTCATTGGTGACTATGCTAGCTAGCTTTAGCCTTAACGCACATGGGCATGATTGACAGCGCTAAGACCCGTCTTCTGACTCTGATTGATGATTGCTTTTGACTGGGAGCGGTGAATTTCTTCAGATGGCAATAGTAGCTCAGAGAGGACGTGGAGGAGATCAATCTTTTGACAGATTATCTGTTCATATTATGATTTCACGACATGGTGACAGTTTTAACAAATATATAAATAATTTTTTTTTTATAAAATCTACATTCTGCAGCTTTAAAGAAACTCAAGAACTGTGAAATCAGCAGTTCTGTGAAATCTCTTCAGTGTAAATAAGGAATTACAAAAGTTAAAAAGACAAAAAATTAACACCATCCATCCATCCATCTTCTTCCGCTTATAGTGTTAAAAAATTAACACTATAAATTCCATACAGTTCCTATTAAAGTCTTTGGAAAATGTAGAAGTACTTTAATTTGAACTTGAAGAACAATATATAAACATGCTAAATCCTCCCAAACAAACCAAAACGTTAAGCCTGTACTACAGCCTTTTGGGCCTCCCTCATAAACCCAACCCGTGTGAGGAATTTAGAAATCCTGCTGCTAGAAGATTGTTCTATAAAAGCTATGATAAACGCATTTAAACTGTTCCAGAGCGTTGCTATTCACTCAGAAGTGGAATAAGGAAGTTCAGGAAATGAGAAGAAAAGCAGAGCAGATAATTACAAGCAGTTACTCTTTGTTTCCTGTGTGGTTTTCAGCTGCAGACTTTAACAAAGAAGCTGAGCAGAAAAGGACGAATCCTAAATATGCAATAGCTTCTGATGATCAAAAAGAAATTCTGTATAATTTATAATAATAATATTGTACTGCTATTATAATACAGCCTACCACTCCAGTTTCTGCTTTAGATAGGAAAGCTTTCACTGTTTCCTTCCTGGATTGTCTAACAGGCTCTCTGACATGCCTGTACAAAAGGTGCCTCCGGGTTCCTTCACAGTTTTCATGGAAATTTCCAAACTTTCCCAGCAGTTTGCAGCACTAACTAAAGTTTACTGTGAATCTGGGTGTGGCTTTAAATACGCCTACATTCCCAGGAGGAAAATCATATGTGAAAGAAAGAATTTGTTTTTATTTTGCACCACACACTTTCATCCATAACTAGGCCTACTTGTCCACAAATTTTACAGGACAAAAAATTATCCCAGAAGTTATTGTGATAAACAATGATGTTGTTGTTTTGAGATCGTTTTCATGTAATATGATGATCATGGCATAGTAATGCAAGTACACCATCTCAAACTTTAACTCCTAACGAACATTTAACACTGGAACTGGAAGATGTTTTAAATATCCAAAAATCAACAAAACAACTGAAACAACAAATAAAGTGAATTATGAAGTCTCTGTAATTGTCCTTCAAAAAAAGGACTAGTTGAGACCAAACTGAAGACTTAAGGTCATCCAGATTTTGGTAGAAATAAAGAGAAAAAAGAAAACTGATAAATCGTGCACATGGAGATTATTGAGCTTGTTTTAATTTATTATGCAATTCATTGATTTACAGTTTATTGTGACAGGCCCATGAATAAATAAAAATCTTTGCTTCTCTCCATGTTTTCCCACATTCTTCAGACTGCTTTGCTGCCTCTCCACAGTGTCTCTCTGCAGGATGATGCAGCTTAAAGCTCTGAAGCTGCAGAACAAAAGCTTACCTGGGGACGTCCCATCTCTGTTGTGGCCCAGCTGTCCGCAGCTGTTGGAGCCACACGTGTAAACGCTGCCGTCGTGCAGCAGGAACAGTGTGTGCTGCCCTCCACACGCGACCTCCTTCAGTCCCCGCCCGCTGAACACATGGCAGCTCCTGGGCTCAAACGCGGGGTTCCTCTCCGCGCCGATGCCCAGCTGCCCATCCCTGGCGTTCCCCCAGCACAGCATGCTGATGAAAGGAGAGGAAATGAGCAGCAGTCTGAAGAGGCGGAGGGAGACGACTCTGATCAAGCCTCAGATCAGCCCCGCTTTCTCCTCTTCATGTAAACTCCAACCCTGGGAAAACAGCAGGAACGACTCATCATCTTCCGTGGAATATCGGCTGCTAGTTAACGACGGCTCTTCAGTTAGAAAGCAGGGATTTGATTTAGGAACGCTTGTTGATAGAATAAGGAAAGCAGAGAGACCGAACATCAGTTTTAAACGAATGAAACCAGAATGAATCATGATTTCAACGTCTTTTCTACGTTACCAGATGTTTACTTAAAAGCTGTTAATGTCATAATGTTCAGTTGTTGTGACTGTTTATTGTTTATTAGCAAATACTGGGGATAGAAACATCACTGCAAATACAAAATCTTACCAAGATTTACTTCTAGTTTTTATTGCAAATACATAAATACACTTGAAATAAGGCAAAACTAACTAGTAACTTTTCAGCAAGATATTGAAGCTTATCTTAAGTCAATAATTCCCTAATATTGATTAAAAAAAAGGGTGTTGGCAAATTACTGAATTATTTGAAAAGATACATTGTTGTTAATGAAAATATAGTGGAAATAATACTTTTTAAAGCCAATATTAAAGAATTACTAACTTCAAACAAGCTTCTATATCTTGCTGAAAAGTTACTTGTAAGACAGTTTGTCTTGTTTCAAGTGGATTAAGATATCTGCACTAGAAATTGGACTAAAAATACTTTGTAAGACATTGTGTTTTTACAGTGTACACAAAACTAGGAGTGCATTAATTGTAATTTTCTGGCCGAATACAGTGTTCACATTCTTGCAGAGGTAGATAAGCGTCGGCCAATCTCCCATAATTAAGGAAATCTGGGCCAACTTGTCTGTGAAAAACAAAACAAATACTCCCAGATATTGTTTTTACCGTTATAGATTGAACTACATCAATATACTTTCTGTGGTCTTACACATGTTAACAATTCTAATTCACAAGCTATTGGCTGCAGTTTGCAATACAAGCAGCATTTACTTTCCTTGGTGATGATTGGCTGTACTCCCAACAATGGCTATGACCGGATGAATGAGGATGTGCTTCTGTATTGTGGTAAGACAGTTACCACTGAAAATATATTTAGTGTTTGAGGCAGTTGTAGGAATAATTGTAGCTTTTTTGGTAAATAAAAGCACTACAATAATTTATTACATGTTATATTCTTTCTATAGAACAAAACTTTGTTATTTTTACTCAGGATTATCATACAATGAAAACTTGGTTCTGGGAGTTTCCTAAAGCAAACAAAGTGTAGCTTTCTGCTCATATCTTCTATAATTTAAGATATGAAATTATGGATTCTGGTAGGTTTAATGGCATAAATGATTTGTTAACCAACCAAAACAAATGCTAAATTTTTATTCTTTTGATATAAAGAAATTTTATGGAGGCATTATGTGGAACTTTTTGGTAACTTATCATAGATATTATCAAAATATACCAAAAACAGAGGCTACATCCCCTGGCGCAACCGTCACGGGTTCAACTCCCTATCCATTAACTGCAAGTTCTCCACTTCCTGAAAATCTATGTATTAAGTACCAAGAAAAATCTTTAAAAGAATTATCAAAAAAATAAATAAATGAAAAATCAATTTCTCTGTAATTTTCACCATGATTTAAATGCATTTTTCAGCTTTAACTGCAGTAAAATCGATCCATAAAAAAATAGCAACTGCCACTAGTTTCAGTTATATAGAAACCGTCATCGCAACATCCTCGTCCTCAAAAAACAAGCCTCTCTAAAATCAAACTGTGTCTCAGTTCATGTTCATTATCTCAGAGGATTATCACAGCAACTCCGCTCGGCTAGCTGCTAACTTTAGCTCTTTAAAGGTGCATTACAACCCCTCCGACTCTCAGTCATAACAGATTCTACGCTAACATGTGAATTATAAACAACTATAATGAACACATCTGCTTATGCCCACCGATATCGCTTTATTTTAGCAGTAAAATCCAAAACAGAGCCAGCTAACCAACCAGCTAACTGAGCTGCGAGCTACAGCGTCGCTGGAAACCAGCAGAAATCTTAATATCGCTTCTGTTTGTAACCTCGCATGGACGGTTGCTATGGGAGAAATAATGCTTTTAAATCGCACAATAGGTTTTCTCACCTTGACAAATGCATGTTGAGAAAGGGGCGTTTGGCTTCTGGTGTGCAGCTCAGAAAACAAACGAGGAAGTGCGATACCTGCTTACGTCACCGAACGCCTCAGAAGTAGGAATGATGTGATTGGTCCGCTGAACCGGAAGTTCAGGTGTTATTGGAGCCTGCCCATAGCATAGGGAGAGCAGTCACTGCCTCCATGCATTGCACCTATTAATCTACGCCTAATAGAACGTCTCTTTATATCTTTATTTTTTTTTTTCCATTACCGTTAATGCGGCTCGTACCGCTGCGTGCCCAACCACAAAAGTGGTATCTAAACGTGCGGCTCTAAGGGAGCTATTATTTTTATTGGGGATCAGAGTCACGACGGCGACGTAAAAAGCGAAAAACGAGCGAAATGTCCAACTGCCCGATCGCAGAGTGTAACTGACGCCAACTGCCGCTCCATTGGAGTGAGAAAAAGAGTGGATTTTTGACCCCAAAATAATTTTGAAATCGCTCTCATGCCTACAAAAATCGCTCGATTGGTATGAAAGTCGGTCATGACATTGATACGCATGCCTGCTCCGGGAAAATGTTTTCGAAATTTCTCTAGGGCTTACAGTTTTCTGTCAAGGTGCTTCCGAGCAAAATCAAGTGACAGGGTAAACTCAGGCTCTCAGCCATTCGTTACACCATCTTTCTCTCATCGCTGCTTTTATTGTGAGTGAGCTAGTAAAATTAGCCAAAATGCTAACATTAGCATTTTGGCTAATTTTAGCTTATGCACTAATTGTAACATACTAAATGGTGCAATTTCATGTTAGCATTGATGCTACTTTTTAGCATCAGAACGCTGGGTCCAAACCGACGGGCACACTTTGGCAGGCCCCGGTTAAATTTCTTCAGGAATTTTGTAGTTAAAAACTAAAATCTTGTGGCCTGTATTGAAGAAAACAGAATAGAAACTGGGCAAGAGGTCTGCAGCAATAAAAACACACAGTAATGTCTAGAAAGTACTGACTGCATATTACAAAGGTTTACTATAGACATCATACATAACCTATGAAGTAGGGTGTTGTGATGTAATACTAGTAAATATGACATAATACTAGTAAATATGACTTCAAATAAGTGTTGGACCAACCAGTAAACCAATAGCCAAGCTTTCTCTTCACTACAACAGACCGCTACATCACTGCAGACATCCCTGTCCTCCCTATATACAGTGATTGTGTTACTGTCACCCAGGACTGCCGTACAGTACCATGTGCCACTTTAGTTCAAAATGGACATTTCTTAAATTAACGCACTTAAATCACATTTAAATATATCAAAAATGTTTTCAGAATGAGATTATGCTACTGCAGTAGAAGATGACTTACTACTATAGATTTTAACACATTTTAACTGAGGGGATCATGTGCACAAACAGGTTTGGTGTAACCTTAAATTCCTGCAGGATAAGGTAAACAGTCAGCTCTCAAATTACATAAACTCAAAATAGAGTCAGGTAAATAGAGATACATACACAGGACAGCCTTTTGCTGTCACATAAACTCGATTATTTATTCACTCGTGCTACAAAGCCCCATTTTTGACTGTCTGCAACATACACCAGACGCAGCATTTTGATTTGTGAATGCCCGTTGCAGTTATAACTTGTTGGACCAATCGGAAGCGCTGTTTGCGGGGCGTGAAACGAACTAAAAGCTGATTGGTGCGGTCACATCAGAGAGGCCTTGTTTGATAATACCAAGAAGAGGGCGGGGGAGGTTTTTCACTCTGCTTTCATTCAGTCGCTCCTTTGGAAGTAAACACAGGGATTCGACTCTACAGTTCTATTTTTAAATAAATCCAAGGTATGACTTTTTAATATACAACACGAGACTTTAAGTAGTGGTGTTAGTGAGGTTTTTTTTTTATTAATTGCGTATCTCAAGCTAAAGTTAGCCACTTAGCTTGTTCGCTAAGCTAGCTAACGCGCAAGACTAAAAATGACGACAGATCCTTTTTATTGACGCATCTCACTATTTTAGTTGATTTTATTTGCTGCTATATTTAAGGCATTATAATTTTATCAAAGGCATGAAATAATACTATTACGTAGTAATCAAGCAACGTTTATACTGCAAAAAATATCAGTTAGCGAGACAACGCAGTTAGCTTCTGATTCGGCACTTAAGTATTTAAGGAATTTCGACTCTAGTTAAAAAGGTAATATATCTAAAATGTTAAAACTTGGACTCAACAATTTCACACTTACGGGAGGTTAATTGGAAAAACGTTTCTCTTCGCGAAAGCTAAAACAAAGTAAAGATTTCATAATATATTCATAACATACATGTTCGTGAAACTAATCATTCGGTTAGGCTTTACGAATGAAGTTTTTATTAATCTTCAGTGGGGTTTGTCCAGTTTTGAGTTATCTGGCGATATTAGGTGGTAAAGTACAGCTAAAAAGGTCGTATTTGACAGCAGTTTGCCATGTCTGTATGTTATTGCATCATTTAGAGGCGTTCATTTCTGGATTACAAGTGTTGAATTTCAATGTAGGACATTCAATTAGCATATGGCATCTGATAAAAATTAATACACTGGTACTGTTTAATCAGTTTCTGTCAGTTAACACATTCTTATCAGGAGTTTTTACTTTACTAAGTGTTGTTTTTTCCTGCTCCACTGGTTGCTTCGGCTTAAAGGCGCTGCTGAATTTATATTTTAAATTTACACAAGCAAGGATACTTTCTGGAAAAGTAAATAACCCTAAATCAACAACATCAGTTCATAATTTTTACCACTGACTGCCGGTCATTTAAAGTTCTTGGGATTTTCTGGCTGCAGAAATGTTTTGCTTTGAGTCAATTATTTACCTTTTCTCTGCTCACAGGCATGTACTTGTGTTTCCTTTAACCATGCTTTCCTTCCCATATTTTGCTATGTTTTTGCTCCAGATAGTAAAAACAAGATTGTTGAGTTTCCATCTTTAGCAGAAGTAGTTTCTTGGATAAGATCTTTTTTCTTTTTTGTAGAGATGCACCAATTCACTTTTTTTTCCACTTCTGATGCTGATATACATATCTGAGGTTTAGTATCATCCAACTCCGACCTGTTGCAGAAAAACTGAGCTGATTACTCTTGAAATGTGTCTTTTTTTATATTTACTGAAATACAAGTTTATTTGATAACCTTGCACCAGTAAAGCACACTTTCATTCCCCAGTACCTTCACAATTTTGGACAACACATGTAAAAACAACTTTAACTTGTTCAGTCATTGCAATTTAGAATATAACAGCCAATGTAAAATAAATAAATAATAAAAAAAATAGGCTGACTTACTTTGGTAGCAAACCTTTCAATTGGTTCAGAAAGTAGTTAGGAATTCTAAATAATGGGGAAAAAAAACATAGCATCTCTCAGAGCACAAAGCGTAGAATTAGACTGACTAGATCTGTCTTTATGGATCTGGAACATTGTCACAATACCTGATCTAGAATTTTATTTTCAATTTGGTACCGATACAGATATTAGTATCGGATTGGTACAACTGTATTATTTATTTATTTATTTATTTATTTTAAAGATCTGCTCATTTGTTACTTGACAGATTTTATATATTTGTAACAAAGTGTGCACATGCTACATCTTCCAATAACATTGCAAGATGAAACAGTTTTTTTTTTTTTTAATTGTGCAAAATGTTATACCGATGGTATGAACATTTCAGTAAATTTACAGACCTAATAAGATTTTTATGTCCTTTTCATTCCTGTTTCTCTTCAGTGTTTGAACGTTCTGAACACCTCCACCCCTGCTCCGCCCTCTGTGAGTGTCTTCAGGGTGATGTCAGCTTCCTGCCTTGTGCGCCTGGTCAGGTGCAGCGGTTCTAACATCGGTCGCAGTGGTTTGCTACAGAAGGCTTTCGATCCGCTGCCCTTTCAGCTCGACAGCCACAAAATAGAGTTCCCATTGTTGTGCAGACAATTTTATGGACCTTCTGGAAGGCGATACACCAACACGCGCTTCGATCCAGACAGCAGCGGCCGCCTTACGACCTGGGACTCCTTTGGGATTTGGGATGATCGCATCGACGAGCCCATCATGCTCCCTCCTAGCATTCGCTATGGCAAACCCATTCCCAAAGTTAGCCTATCTAAGGTAGGGTGTGCATCCCTGATCGGCCAACGCAAGGAGAATGAGGACCGGTTCCAGGTCTCCCAGATGAACGAAAACACCCTGTACTTCGCTGTGTTTGACGGCCATGGCGGCTCAGAAGCAGCCGACTTCTGCGAAAAATACATGAAGAAATTCATCCAGTAAGGGAGTCGTACATATAGACATGTTGCATGTTATAGTCGACATCTGGAAATCCTCGCACACGCGCACAATGCTGGAGGGCAAAAAGATGATTCTTTTACCGGCCATTCATAGCCGGTAAATGAAACCTGGATATGCAGGTATTATTCATTTAGTACAATGCGCCACAGCAAAGGGAAAATAGCAAAAACATTGTAGAACATCTCAAAACCACTCATATTCTTCTTTTTTCTCATTCTTTTTGTCGGCTACGGTACACACAAACACGCTGCCATGGCAACTGACAACAACGCCACTACATGTATCAGGTTTCAACACCGAAAAACACGCAAAGAACAGAACATTCAGTCCATTACAGTATTATGTTTTTAAGCTTGATGTTTAGTCTGAGGTTATTAATAAGTGATGGTTGTGGTAGATTAGCCAACGCTGCTCTTAGCTAATCTAACATGGCGGTTGTTGATTAGCTGATTTAAACACCTACTCTACTGATGATTTGTCAGAGTTGGTAAGTGTGCTTATTTTTTTAACTGAACTGAAACACAGCAAATTCCACCACACATCTACATGGTACAGTTGTCATAGTCAAGCTAGCATAACTGTCCTACTTCCCTCTTCTTTGCTTATTTTTTAATTAAACCTTTTTCATGGTCTTGTTATCTAGTTGTTGTAGTGTTGACAATCAGTAGCAAAGCGTCCCTTTTTGCTTTACATGTCAGGCGTACATTTAAGATTTAGCGCATTATATTCATAACTTAACAGTCAGTGATCAGTTTTTTGCCCTCCAGCAGGGAGATGCGGGTGGGATCTCACGCTGCAACTTGTCTGTAGTTTTACACACAAATATCATTGGAAATAATCGAGGAATTTAAATTTTTGGTAATAGTATTTCTAATCTTTTTTCAGGGACATTCTGGCAGAAGACGACAATCTGGAATCGGCTTTAACGAAAGCTTTCCTAGAAGTAGACAAAGCGTTGGCAAAGCACTTGCACTTCTACCCAAATGGTAGGTACTGTTATTTGAATATTCCTTTAAGTATTTTTTGTACACTGTATTAAAACACATGTATCTATTTTTAAACACATAGATTATGCTTTTTTCCTCCTCCTGTATTTAAACCAAACGTATTTATTCTACATAGGTGATGAGGTTTTAGATTTTATTTAGAAGTCTGTCTTTCCTAATTTTTATTAAATAACAAACAAGCTATAAAAAGAGGGAAACTTGCAAACTTTAGTAGATATGAAATAATTCAAATATGGTTATAGGCAGCAACTTAAAAGAAAATCTAGGCAGTTAAATTGATGGACATTAAAAATCTGATCTAATTAGCTTCATAAGTAATTGCATGTTAATCTATCGCTGCAGTCAATATAGATAATAACATTTTAAAGATTTAAAAAAGTGAGAATTTTAAAATAGTTTTTACTCTCCATCAAACAAACAACTTGCAAAAGTTTGTGGAAATTTTGTTTAAAATGTTTATTTTCTCGTAATTTATTGTTTTTCAGGATTAGTTGGTATCCATCCGATCCTCAGCAAGTCTTGAGTAAATTCAACCAAAGTTAAACAGCAGAACATAAAATATTTAAATTTTGTTCCTGACAAGAAACTAAACCAAAACGCAGATCACAGTGTTGAAAATGGCAGTTGCTGCAGATAAAATCAGTTTAATTAAATGATCTTTAGTGCTTGTGAGTCTATCTGTGAAAGCAGATTATGGATGTTTTTCTTGACAATTTTTAGAGTAATTAATTTCCCATTATTCTACAGGATGAAAGAGGGGGAAATATTTAAGATGTTGCAGCAAATTTGCCTTCAGGTTGAAGAATCAATTAGAAAACGACTTTAGGGATGCAGATAATGATTATTTTTGTAATCGATAATTCTGGCGATTTATCAAGTAACCAGCCATACATATTCATAGTGGCTAAAATAGAAAGGCATTTATTTAAAGCTGAAGCTTTGCCACTTGATTTATGGGTAGAATATATTTACAGACAATGAAGTTTATTTGATCTTATACGCGAAATGTAAATTTGTTTGTACAGTTTTGGTTTAAATACTGCTCTGAGTATGTTTTTCTTTCATTGAATTGTCTTTTTTGAGTCTGTATACTCCAGTTAACAATTGAATCAATTACTAAATTAGTTGGCGATTATTTCAATTAGCAGTTTGTCACGATTAAAACAAATGAAGAGATTTAAAAATACGGGTTGCACCAAAAAGCATTCAATATGATTGAATAGCTACAGTTTCCAAAGCTGCAGCTGAGCCGATCATCAACTGGTCTGTAGATCAAAATATTGTGTGATCAGAAGGATGAAGCTCAACCCAAAATCATGAACAAGATGATGATCCGTGATAAAGTGGTAAACAACAACTAACTGATAACTTTTAAAAAGTATTTTATCATTACAGCTGCCTTATGAAACTCTCATCATGTCGGTAACAGTATGTTATGAAATAGATAATCTGTGAAAGAAATCGAGCTGCTCCGTCTTCTCATCGTGCTAGCTGGAAACAAGCAGAGCTAGGAGGCGAATCTTGGCGCTGTCAATCATTCTTGTGTACATGTCGCTCTTCCCCTGTTGCCTTTCTGATGGCAGAATCTCTAGTGAATGCGAAGGCTAGCTAGCATTCGCTAACTAGCATGATCAGTGCCGTTTGTCTACTGATGATGGCGGATATTATCTGTAATTATACGTTGTTTTTCCCACATTAGCACATTTAGCAGCACGATTGACAGCGCTAAGACCCGCCTCCTGGCTCTGATTGGTTGTTTTCTGTGCTTTTCTTCAGACAGCAATAGTCGCTTATGGGGGAGGGTTTTTTTCACAGATTATCTGTCTTTTATTATACTAACATGACATGGTGACAGTTTAAAAAACTATGTAAAAAACAAGTAAAATATATATATATATATTTTATACAGCAGCTTTGAGACATATTTAAACTTTTCACACACTTTCTGGATGTTGGTTTACTTTTCTTTCTAACCTGGAAAAAAAACGAAAAACAATTGCTTTTAAGTTTTACCAGACATTATTTTGTTTTGTCTTCTGTGCTTTATTATTTATCTTGTAGGACTTTATTATTTCTTTTTTAATGTAAAAAGCATCAAAACTATGTAAAATTAAATTAAAAAACCAATTTTCATTGTAATTTTACCAGATATTGATTTTTATTTTGCCAATCTGTCAAATTATCCAGTGCAAAAAAAACCCCAAACTTTCTCTTAAAACACTAAATTACACATTTGCCGCTTGAAATTAGTGTTTCTCAGTGACTATTCAGTTTGAGAGAGAGATTATGTCTTACAGTGAAAGCTAGTAAACGTGTTATGTGGCCTGATTTGGGCCACGCTGTGTGAAATGTCCCAATATGCCTGTGTGTGTGTGTGCATGTTATCTACGGCAGCTGCTGACCCAGCTCAGAGCTGGAGGCCCTTGGTACCAGTGTGGATGACGAGAGGATAGATATTGAAGGAGAGTCCAGCGGGTCCTAAATCCTGGACTACTGGAAGGTTCCCTATCTTTCTCTAAATCCTCTTTCTTTCTCTTCTCTTACCAAGTGTATGCTTCCTGTGAGACAATGCATCTGTTTGACCAGCTGTACGACATGTTCAGTAGCTCATTAGTGAAAGACCTTCAATAAACGCAGCATGTTTCACACACTGTGCACTCCATACTTAAAGACACTGCTGGTAAAAAACATGCAGTAGCAAAATATAAGCTGGCAGGGTAGAAGTTTTACCACATTTTCATTTAAAAATTTGAATTTTTCAATAAATTGATGATGTCACGCTATACCAACATGAGTGTTTGAATTAATTGGAAGTGTTAGTGGTTAAAATTCTCAGTTCTGTAGCATTTTTACAACGTGGATCGATGAGCCGCAGCAAAAGACTTTGATAATTCAGCTTTTTTTGAGCAAAAGAAACTTGAAAATAAGCAAAAGAAACAAACTAACAGCCAGATTTGTAAAGTTTCCGCCTAATTGGACTGAAAAAAAAAGAACAACCCAGTTTTGGGGAGGTTGTCAAAATTTAGACAGCTTTTCAAAACATTTGGTGGGTTTCTATTAAAATTTTATTAACATAGTTGTCATTGTGTGGCAGAGAAAAAGCTCAAAACCTGAACATTTTCATAAAATGTTGTGTCCCTTTACTCATTTTATTAGATAGTTTATTTTGAAATGTCTAGAATTTGTCGTACGTGACATCATCAATGTGTGTGTGTATATATATATGTATTTATATGTATATACATATATACACACTCGTTATAGAAAGAATTCACCTTCTTGGATGTTTTACCCGTTTTACTTCTTTTGCAAATCAGTTGTGATCAAGAAAATTTGACTTTTTTTGACAAAAAAACCCCCCTGATGGTCTGAATATTTACATAATCACTTATTTTATGTTAAATATTTTTATTTAATTGTCATTATTTGGTAGAAATTAGTTTTCAATTTGACATTAAAGGGATTAATATTTTTGCATTTTATTCAATCAAAAAAGCCAAATTTTGTTGATTGTGATTAATCTGCAAAAGTTACGATCAAAAGAAAGTTTACTATAAAGTATCAGTCAGGGAATGGGCATAAAAAATATCTACTGAAGACCTACTAATTATTCATTATAAAGGGGTGAATATTTACATAACCACTTATTTTATGTTATTTTTTTATTTCATTGTGATTATTTGGTAGAAATTAGTTTTTACTTTGACATTAAAGGGATTTTTTTGTATCATATTCAGTCAAAAAAGCCATGTTTTGTTGATTGTGACTGATTTGCACAAGCAATAAAGGAGTAAAACATCCAAGAGGGGTTAACACTGTAATGGGAAACTTATGTGAGTTTTAGAAATCCCAATTGAAGGTTGAATCGCTACATATTTTCCACTGTATGTTTGTCACCTTATTGTTGTTCTTGTAGAGAAATTTGTGAGAAACATAAAAAAAAAAAAAAATGGCATTACTGAAAAACCTAAGGGAAAAAAGATTTAAATTAAATTTAAAGTGTTACTACTTTGTGATGGTTTTAAGTTGTTTCAGTAAAAGACGAATTTATTTGTAGGCTTTTTGCTCATTTTTACCAGGAGTGCCGGTAACTGTGGAGGGCGCTGTGAGATGTTATTGTTTAGCAGATTGAAATAGTTTTCCCTTAAGGAATCAGACATCTCTGCTGTTTATTTGCATTTTTTTGTTTTTCTGATTAAATACCTATAAAAGGAGTTGATGTGTACCCTTTTATACTTACCTATAAGTTAATAATTACAGCAGAAAACAGACATTTTAGGTTAGCTTGTTTGTTATTATACAAGCCTGGACTCTTAATAAATATGTTGTGTGCCATTTGTTTTTAAGGTTTATTTTTACTCCGGTTCTCAACGTTGTGCTGCAGCAGTTCTACCTGCATGTGTGAATTACATCCAGTGTTTACTGTCTAAACTGTAGTTTTTTTTTCTACGAGTCTAAAACAACCTCAGCCCGTTTGTTTACGTTCTGCTCTGTGGATGTGCGACACGCCATGTGACCGTTGACCTTCTGTGTGTTTCTGAATCGGCTCGTTCTGCCTCCGACGGTTCCTGCTTTGTCTTTGTAGGGCCGGGAACGAACGCGGGAACCACCGCCACCGTGGCGCTGCTGAGGGACGGCATCGAGCTGGTGGTGGCCAGCGTGGGGGACAGTCGCGCCATGTTGTGCCGCAAAGGCAAGGCTCTTAAGCTGACTGTTGACCACACACCTGAGAGGAGGGACGAGAAGGAGAGGTAAGCCTTGCTGGATGATGGATTATCCCTGACGTCATTGCGATGCACAATAATATTTGTTGTTTTGAGACTATTTTCAAGTAATACAATGGAAATAATGCAAGAACACATTCTCAAACATCAATAAACTTTAAATTCTGATAAACATTTGACACTGGAACTGGAAGACATTTCAGGTATCCAAAATAAATAAAACAACAAATCAATAAGTTCATTCAGTCCATTTAACTAATTTCAATGTTCAAACACGTTCTCTTATAACACTTCCTCTACATGAGTGGAAAGGGAGCAAGAAGAAGAAAACGTTTGTAGAAACCTGCCTCTTTTTCAATAATTACAAATATTTTTCATGGCCACATACTTTAAATTCAAACACTATATTATTCTTTTCATTATTAACTCAAAAGTGTTTAAGACTTGATTTTTCTTATAAAGTATTTTGAATTGATTTAAAGTAGAGCATTTTCATCTGAACTATTCCGTAATTTTACTCCACGATGCACCAAAATGCACATTTGCTTTAAAATATTATGCACAGTTTAACTTTTGAAATCCAGTTATTTCTCTCATTTGAGCTTAAGGCAAAAGGTTTTTGTTAATTAATTGGCAATAATGTATTTCTAGCTTTAAACATAATTACATTTTTTTTTAAGTTAAACAAATCACTTAATTTCAAGATGTGACTGAATAAAATATTATTTGTAGGTTCTCTTGCACTAACCTCATGTAGAATTTGCTAGATAAGGTGAATGCTTTTATATGTGTTGTTCCATACTTCTATACAATAAGTCAGACATGGACAAAATTAATTATAAAGTCTCTGTAAATAAAATTGTCCTTCAAAAAAAAAACGGCCAACTGCCACCAAAGCAGCAGACCGGAAACCTTTTGTCGTCTGTTTTTTGGCAGGAAGAGCTGCCATGACGGCTTTCGTTTTGGGTGAATTACCGATCTTTTCTACGACCACAATGGTCTGAGAGACAAATGCGTTTAACAGTAGTAAGCCACTGTTGCCAACTTTGCGATTTTCTTATTGCTCTATTTAGAGATACCTTTTTTGTTTACGCCAGGATAAAGAAAAGCGGGGGCTACATCACCTGGAACAGTCTGGGGCAGCCGAACGTCAACGGCCGGCTGGCGATGACACGCAGCATCGGAGACTTTGACCTGAAGAAGATGGGAGTCATTGCTGAGCCAGAAACCAAAAAAGTCACAGTAAGTTTAAAACCAGAGTTTGTTGAAACCAGAACACAAGTTTATTTGACCCGTTTTCTTTCACATTCAGCCGTGTTGCAGCGTGACATTGCCCTGCTCCTTCTGGTGGGTAATGAACTGCGCAACAAAACAAGTTGTCAACGTGACATGCTAAATATTAAATCTACGCGTGATATATTAACAAAAAAGGAAAGCAGAGCTTTACTACTAATCATAAACACTACGATAATTAGATGACGAGGTCAGGAAAAAGGTTTAATTAAACAAGAAGCACACGAGATTCAAGTAGGTCTGCTATGCTAGCTTGACTTTGACAAATGTGACACTTAGACGTGCTGTGGAATGCGGTGCGTTTCGGTTCAGTGAACAAAAACAATGTATAAGTTGACCCACACACAAACTTTCTGACATATTGTCTGTGGCAAGTGTTTAAATTAGCTAATCAAGCATTGCTGTGTTCAGACGATCACTTATCAATAATCACAAAGTAAACAGTAAGCCTGAAAACATAAAACTGTAACCAACTGAAAGTTCTGTTCTTTGTGTGGGAAATGTTTGGGTGTTGAATCCTGACACATTAGTAGAGCTGTTGTTAGTCAGTTGCTACGGCAACAAGTCTGTGTGAAGAATTGAAGTGGTTTTGATTTTTCAACGTCTTTTCTGCATTATTGTTCCCTTTGCACAGACTTAATCATACCTGCGTCTCTAGATTTCATTTGTTAACACAATTATTTTACCTTGATAGTTTGTAACAGAATCGTCTTTTTGCCCTCCAGTGTTATGCACATGTGCAAAATTTCCAGATGTAAACAATAATATGCAACATGTCCATAGATAACGACAAGTTGACCTTAGGTCTTATTAAAGTGTTTCCTGACCAAACTGCTGAAGTGTGTTTCCGTTTTCTGCAGCTGCATCATGTCCATGACTCCTTTCTGGCTCTGACCACGGACGGCATCAACTTCATCATGAACAGCCAGGAGATCTGCAACGTCATCAACCAGTGTCACGACCCCAAAGAGGCAGCGCAGAGAATATCTGACCAGGTGAGAAACACTTCAGACTTGGAAACAAATCCTCCTGAATGGTTTCGCATTTTATCTGCAAGCTTTACGATGTTTTATCAGGATTTTATGTAATCGACAAACGCAAAGCTGAATATAACGTAGAAGTGAGGGAATAGATAGTGTGTAAATGCAACTCGGAGCACATTTGAAGCAAAAAAGTTTTTAATTAGGGCTGGATCACATCTTAAATCAAACCCTAGTTTATTTGGATTGGGAGTCCGGTTCGTTTGGGGAGGTTTGAATTCGCAATCGGACCAAAAAAGCAAACTCTGGTCCGCCTACAAACCCATTTCTCGGTTGAGTTGAAGTGAACTCTGCGGTGGTTCGAATCCAAACATTTCACATCTAGTGGACCGATCGTCCAAAAGCAGGAAGTGGACTACGGCGCAGGGAATTCTGGGTAAATAAAACAAACTAAAAAAACATGCTAGGCTAACGCCAGAGGGAGAAATAACTCCTGGTCTTTAGCTAAAGATAAAGAGAAATCAATAATCTTCTGAGATCGAATACTTTTTTGAACCCAAACGGTAATTAAAACTTGTTGTAACTCATATTAATTCAAATTCTTGTAGATTGTAGATGGTGATGGCTGTTGGCAGGAAGGATCTGCTGTAGCAGACTGTACTGCAGAGAATTTGAAGAAGCCTCTGACAGTCTCACAAACAGGATTGTCTGTGATTTACTTGATTTTAAGTGAAATCCCTCTTTGCATTATTAACTATCACATTTAGAAATGACTAAAAACTAAGAAATAAAAAAACTAAAACTAAAATGGCTGCCAAAAACAAGAACAATGGTCCCAAGCTGAAATTTCTTTCTAATATTTTAAATTTGTTGTATGGGAAAAAAAAAAGTACTGAATTACAGTTAGAATTACAGCTAGCTAGAGGTCTGTTATACTTTTTTATTTATTTTTTATATATTTTATTTATCTGCATCATCAACACTTTTATATATGTAAATGGATTTATAGTCAGACGGTTTTCCAGTATTTTTTTTCCCAATTCGTTGTTAAATTTACTGTTGTGTCAATTAAGTAAGTTTGAGTAATTTATCTAATTAAAATATTGAAGGAGACCTTTGATATATGGCTTGCAAAACCAGAGTTTACAATTTCTTTCTTATTTAATCTCTGTTCTCGTCTGTGCCAGGCTCTTCACTACGGTTCGGAGGACAACAGCACAATCATCGTGGTGCCTTTCGGCGCCTGGGGGAGACACAAGAGCTCCGACGTCAGTTTCTCCTTCAGCAGGAGCTTCGTGTCCAGCGGCCGCTGGGCGTAGCCTGACGCCGCCCGCATCGACGAGCTGCTTCCTGCAGACTTCGCTAACATGTGCAATACAGGCTGTGCTCCCTGGATGAACACAGAGTGCAGTTTGTCCTGATGTTGTTTAGAGCAGCTTGATGTTCAGCTCCCATGGAAACCGGGGCTGTGAGTTCATGATGTGCACTAGATACCAAGTAATCCCTTGTTATATAAGGTTTTGTACACAAGTAATGCAGCAACGTTGTGGTGCTAAAAACAATGACATATTAGAACGACAGGAAGAAAGTTATCGGCAAATTTGTAGTTATGATGGACTCTAAACCGTCGGAAAGTCCAGCACTTAAACTTTGATGCTTGATAATCAGTGGAATGAATTCTAACTAACTTATAAACACTCGAAAGGAGAGATTTTGACCATAGAACATCTTGTCCAGCAGTTTGCCAAGTGTCTCGTTTTAAACACTCGAAAACTTCATACACAAAACTGTTTCTACAACACAGACCTTAAACCTTCAATTAACCACCTTCTGGAGCTTTAAAATATGATTTTTCTGTTTAAATAAAATGCAAACTCCTAACTTAAAATGACTTAGAGCTAATTACCACCAGCAGCCTGCTCCACTGCATTGCAAAACACAAATCTTGCCAACTTAATTTAACTAGTTTCTAGTTAAATTAAGTTCTAAAATAAGATAGAACTAACTTACAAGTAACTTTTCAGCAAAAATAAGAGCCTTTTTAAGTCAATAATTCCTTAATATTGATGAAAAAGTAACAGTTCCACTTTTCGATTATTTTACAGAGTACAATATATTTTTCCCATGTTTGACTGAAATAATCTGCCAGAGGAAGTAGCACTTCTTCATCAGTATTACACAACTATTGACTTAAAACCAGCTCTTGCTGAAAAGTTACTTGTAAATTAGTTTTATTTCTTCCAAGTGTACTAAAACATTTGCACTAGAAACTAAACAAAAAATACTTCGTAAGAGTTTTAGTTTTTGCAGTGTGTCGATATCTACTATTTGATCGTATGACAGCAACATCTCTGCAATAAATTGGGATGCATTAATTAAAACAAACCAGCAAAAAAAAAAAAAAACAATCCTTTCTTTGAGGTCTGTTTTTCTTTCCAAGGAATATAACAAATATATATTTTTTTAAAACATTAGCATTAAAAAGGCATAAAATATGCTGCAGGTTTCTTGACCTAAAATCAAAGTTTAAAATCTGACCAAAAATGAATAATTCCCGTTTCTTGTAGTCTTCATTTTGAGCCGATCAAAGTTAAATCGTCCGATTTCGATGACCATCTGATCGGTTGTTGGCTCCTGAACAAGCACTGGCACCAGTTTTACCAGTTTGATGGGTTAAAAAAAAAAAGACTCCCGTTGATGAAAAGTTCACATTTCTTGAATTTTCCTCCAGTCCAACTTGAAGAATGTGCTGAGAAGACTTTGTAGTTTCAATCCTCCTTAAATATTTGCAGAACAATAAGAACACTTTGCTTGTTTTGTTGTTAAAATCTGTAAGTTTAGGTTAGTTTTTAAGGGTCCAAGCTTCTAATTTGACCTTTTTAAGGATTTCATCAACAAATTCGCCTGACCTGTCCACAAACGACTGCAAAAATTCACATTTTAATGACATTTGTGTCACCAAAGCGCCACTGGAAACATCACTTAGCACAATCCTGGAGATTTTAGTTGGAGAAAATGAAAAGGTGCTGCACATTTCTACAAAGATGCGTTTAGGGTACAGGAATGTATAGTTTCTGTGTTTTGTAAATAGTTATATTTATGTACCTATGTAAGACTGATCATATATATCATATCATATGATCATATATATTAAATAAATAAGTCATATTTATCTTGGATCCCACATATCTGAATATTTCACATGTGCAAGTTCTATGTCGGAACAAAATGGCCGTTTAGCTGGGAAAAAAGCTGCATAATGAAACCTGCCTCACTACTTAATTAGTCAGTAGAAGAAGACTTGAACTGAACCAGTTGGATCATTCGGTGAACGCTTTTCTCCATGTTCTATGTGTGCAGGATGTCTGTAAATACTATCCTTACGTGGTGAGGCTGTGATTTGTTGTTAAATATGTGATTTATTATATTTCCAGTAAACTCCACCCACAGCCTTGAGTTGTCTCCTGCAGTATGTTCAGTGTTTTACTGTCTGGTATTAAACCCTGAGGAGATTCCTCGTCATAACTGGGACCTAAATGTGACGCATCGACCACACCGTTACTGTGATTGTTTTGTTTTTGTCATTATTGTTATGTTTGCTCCAAACTGCTTGTCAATCATTAAATAAACGAAATAAGAAAATGTAATTCTCTGGTTGATTAAGAGACGTTCCATGAACCGTCACCTAGCAACCCCAGCAGAGTTCCGCTCGTTACCTAGCAACGAAAGTGGAGCTCCAGCACATTTGGTTAGTTAGTTTTACAGAGAAGGAGACAAAATCTACCCGTTTCTTGTTAAATAATGCACCCAGTCTGTTCACCTATTTATTTTATCTAGAGTTTTTACGCTAAACGTTTCAGACTACCTTGTAAGCACAGTAAGCTTTTGTAAACTTTTTCTAGTTTATAGTCTCCTTCTCACCCTTAATTAATGCATAATTAAGAGTTATTAATGATTTTTAAATCATTAATGTAATGAATGGGTAACCATTTATAAACCATTGATTAGCCTTTTTGTAAACTGGTACCGACAAAACAAGAACATTTTCAGCAAGAATTGAGTCTTATTTATGTAAATAAAGAAAATAGTAGTTCCACTGGCAGATTATTTCATTCATAAACAGACATTTTTCCATAATTTACCAGTAGAACTAGTACTTTTTCATCAATATTAAGGAATTAATGACTTAAGCTCTGATATGTTGCTGAAAAGTTACTTGCAAATTAGTTTTGTCTTATTTTAAGTGCGCTGAGATATTTTCACTAGAAATGGGACCAAAAATACTCTGTAAAATTTTGTGTTTCTATACTTTCCCAAAGCGCCAGGTTGGTTTGGCTTTTTCCCCTCAATAAATAAATTGAAAACAGGTTCGTTACATTTACTCAGGTTACCTTTGATGAATCGAAGCGGCTATATAAGTGGAAAAAAGCAAAACAGCGACATGTCTGATAAAAGAATAAGAATAAAAAGTTGCGTGAATCGGTATGAAATGATGAAAAGTGAAGGTTTGAACATCCAGCTGAAGGGAGCTAAAGGGTTACTCCCCCAGGCAGTGCGGTGGGGGTCACAGTTAAACCTGTCGGCCCCTAATGAGTTGATGTTATTCAGCCTGAACTCTTCCTCTCAGTCTGCAGCCGCCATCGTTCCTCTTCATCAATCGGTGAGTCGCTAAAAAACAAATCTGTTACTTCTCCAGCAGCATCATTTTCCTCAGATTTCACAAACCAATACCTGCTTTGGAAAAAAAGATACTTAGATAGATGTATTGTGAGGTGATTTTATCCCTGTCAACTATTCAATTAAAAGTATGAAGCCCAAAGAAAGTCTGCACAGATCTCCAAAGTTAATAATTCAACATTGCTACAGGTTCCTGTATATGAACAATTATGAGCATTTGTGTATCTTCAAAGGTACAAAAGGCTGCTTGGTGCTGACTGGGAGAATAATGAGAAAAATTAAAGTTTAGATGCAATAAATCAGAGAATATGAACGAGATGTAAACTCCCAGCTTAACTGTGACAGTTTGCTACAATAATATGTTTTGTTAATGTATTTTCATTTATCAAAACCCTTGTTCTGCTTTCCCATCTTCTTAAAATACATTTGAATTCCTTGCAGAAATACAGACATCCTCAGATAAGGAAATAAAAAGAAATGAGGATGTTTTTGATGTTAAAATAAGAACTCAGGGCTAATAATTGCTTTATATGTTTGCTAATTTGAAGGAGTTTAGCTAATTTCAGCTGCATTTATAACAGAGCGACACCAATCAGAGTCCTAACAGCAGCGTGTTTTTAATTATTCAATTATCAGGTTATCTTCCTATCAGACAGTAAAGAAAGTTTCCCTGATGGAAAAACAATGCAAATCTCTGAAAATATATTTTACATTTCAAATCAAAGAAGGGTATAAAAGTAACTTTTCTCCACATTTTTAGATAAAATAAGGACAGTTACCTTAAAATAAAAACTTAATATATTGTTTTACAGGAAATGACTGTTTGAGAAGTAAGTTATTCATTTTTATAGAGTTTTAGTAATTTAGTAACACATTACTTCTTTGAATTAACTGTGCTGCTCTCTAATGACATGAAATCAAATATAGGCAATAAACAATAACAGGACAGTAGAAAAAAAATAAAGTAAAAAATTAATCCCAAATAATAATGATAAACATACAAGTGAAAGGAAGATAACAATAAAATGAAACGACAAAAATGATAAAAGTCAATTATTAAATTAAAGCAAAAATAATGAGAACATATAAACATGAAGTGGAAAAGCAAAAGTGAAGTGAATAAATGAATAAATAAAAAGCTCAAAACCAGTGGAAATCTTAAAATATTTGTGCTTTCTCCAGTATAATTTAGGTAGAAACTTTATTTATTTGCTTCCCCATTTGGAACATTTTAAATATTATATCTGACTAAATAGAGTCTAAAAGAACAAAAGCAATAAAAATATGCACAAAAAACATTGAGTCTACTTGATCAAGATGATTTTGAGGTATTAATGTTTTGCAGATTTTGAGTCATTTCTTTTTTGCATTTTAGGTGGAAATAACATTAAATAACTTAATAATAATAATGATGATGATGAATTAAAAATCTAAAGTGGCATCTTCACACATCTACAAATAAACACATTGCAAATAAACAGTTTTCCACTCTGGCAGTCATTTATGACTCCGACAGCAGAAATCTTTGACTTATATTTCCCTTCCAGGCGATAAATCAAAAGTCTCTTTACATTTTCAGGGTTCTTGGTTCTGTTCGGACCCATGGAGGGTGCTGGTCACATCAACATTGCGATGATAGAAGACATCGGCACCAATGGGACGTCTCCACCAAAGATGAGTCCGGACTTTAACAGAACCAAACAGGCTTGTGGTTCCACTGTCAGCTTCCACAGCATCCAGTATAAAGTCCAAATGAGGAGCGGCTTCTTCTGCAGAGCCAAACCAAACCCGAAGGAGGTTCTGACGGACCTCGAGTAAGTTTGTTTATAAATTAAATCCTCATCAGAACAGTAAAGTAGGAACTGAGCTTTTTTTGCTTTGTTTTTAGTCAATACATCCATAGTATAGTTTAAATTTGTGACATTTTAGTTTCTTTTCAGTCATGTGTTTGTTAACATATCTGGCAACATTTTATTTGAACAGTTTTAATGCAAAGCTGACAGTTTTAATAAAACTTTTAATGCAGCTTTGCTTTAAAAGTGTCGTTATTCTCTGAATAATAACGACTGCAAGAACCCAATCTTGCAATAGGGATTATTTAATAATCGTTAAATAACAATGATTATTATTTAGAGAATAATCATTACTCAGTAAACAATAACATTTTAAAACAAAATTGCATTAAAAGTTGCATTAATCGTCAACTTTGCATTAAAAGTGTCAAATTTGAATTGTTCAATAATTTGAAGTTGACACTTTTAATGCAACTTTGCTTTAAAAATTTTATTATTTAGCAAATGATGGAAAGTTGACACTTTTTATTCACTTTTAATCCAACTTTTAATGCAACTATTCTTTGAAAGTGTCATTATTTACCAAATAATGCAAGGTTGACACTTTTAATGGACTTTTAATGCAACATTGCATTAAAAGTGTCACTGAATGACACTTTGTGACATAAACATTCATGAAGAGTCCTTTGTGTTTAAGACAGTATCATCACAGTCTCATGCACACTACTTCAAATAAAGTGTTACCAAATATTTAACGGTAATATTCTTCGTAAACCGTTGCGATCACAGGAGTCGTCTTTATGTTAGCCTATCAAATTGGAGAGAAAAATTTCAGCTAATTATTTTTGACAGAATGTAGCAGCGTATTTTAATAACCCTTTCAAGTCGGTGAAATGATGGGGAACTTTAAGAACATTGTTCTTGTCAATTCTGCAGGATTTGGCTCATTGTGTTGCTGAACAATAGTGAATGGACTCTTACAGTGGTTCCTCTCAGATGGTATTAACGGTTAATGACATTTCCCATGGAAGAATGAATAATTTCATAAGTGTTTTGACCTCCACCTGCCTCTCTGTTAATTATATTATATTAAGCATGGGTTCTTGCATATAATCTCTCTAATGCAGTAAAGAGCAGACTGCCAGGGAAACGAATTAAACAGCGTCACGTGATTCATCTCCGGAGTTTGATTCAGTCTTATTTTTCTTTTTGTTTCACTGCCTCTTTGTGACTTTTCTTTAAGAGCTTCAAAGGATTTGCTCTAGACTTTCATCCCCCTCGATTGTTACTCAGTAGGTTGTTTTGTTTCCACCTTTCATGAGATGCTGTTGCTGTTTGCAATCTTGAGAAAGATGCTTCAACAGGAAATACTTGTCTGCTTGTTAAGTTTCAGCAAAATGAATGAATCTATTCCGGCTAATCACTGTTAAAGTGTTTTTTTTTTTTATTTTCTTCCACCTGTTTGTCTGTGTTTCAGTGGGATTATGAGGCCTGGCTTAAATGCTATTCTTGGACCAACTGGAAGTGGAAAATCTTCGTAAGTATTGATCGCTAATCTACTCTGAAGGTGTCCTGGTAAAAATCAGGTTTATTTTTAGCTCATCAATATGGACTAAGAATAAAATCTCAGACTGTTTCATACAAAATCTGACATCCAATTTTAATTGCTTTTTCCCTGACTTTCTTTTGTTAAAAAGAGATTCCAAATGGCACAAAATATTTTCAAAAACTTGCTTTTATTTTATCTTAACTGACCTGAATTCAATGTCCAAATATACACAAGCTATAAAACATCTAAGGTTATAAAACAAAATGGTGAACGATCTGATATCACTGAACTAAGGAAGCCCAAAGAGTGCAACAGTGAAAAAAACTATTAAAAAATCTTTTCAATTTCTAAATATAATAAACACCAAATTTGTAGTAAATCTTTTGATATTAACATGCTGTAACAATGCTTTTCCTGAAGTTTTTTGGATATTCTGGCCGGGAGAAAAGATCCTGTGGGTTTGTCAGGGAAAGTTCTCATCGATGGAGCACCACAGCCTCCAAACTTCAAGTGTCTCTCTGGCTATGTGGTCCAGGTGAGTTAATCAAACACCTACACTTCCTTGTAAACTCAAAATAAACTTGGTGTTTATCGCTATGTGGATGATGGTGTCTCGTTTCTAGGAAGATGTAGTCATGGGGACTCTCACTGTGAGGCAGAATCTAAGTTTTTCTGCAGCTCTTCGGCTTCCCGCCTCTGTGCCACAAAGTGAGAAAGAAGCTCGAGTCGATCATCTTCTTAGGGAGCTGAGTCTCACCAAAGTGGCTGAGGCTAAGGTAGAAGATCAAACCCTCCTCAAATGAATTATTAAAGCTGCAGAATGTAACTTTTAATTTTAAAAAAATTATGTTTTTTACTTATCTGTTGAAAATATCTCCATGTTGTGAAAGTATAATATCCTCAAATCAAAACAGTCACCACCTCTTTCTTTCCAAACAAAGATTTAGGCAAAAAAAAAAAAAAAAAAAAAGAAAAGAAAAAAATACTTAGGCCATTATTTTAGGAAGGTGGTGATATAAGACAGAAAATCTGTGAAAAGATTGATCTCTTCCAGCTACTATTATTGTCTTAAGAACTGCATGCCAACCAAACAAAAGCAACCAATCAGAGCAAGGAGGAGGGTCTTAGCGCTGTCAATCATCCTGATGAACGCACTGTTAAATGTGCAAATGGTGAAGAAACAACTTACGGTTACTGGAAAGCCGTTTTTCCACCACCATCAGTGGAAGGAGCAGCGTGGACATGATTGATAGCGCTAAGACCCGCCTCCTGGCTCTCATTGGTTACTTCTAGATAGCACTGGGAGAAGTGGAAGAAGGCAGAGGAGCTTGATATTTTCAAAGATTATCTTTCTCATACTGTCACCATGTCGTAACAGTTTCAACAAATATGTAAAAATAAAAATTTTTTCTAAAAGTTACAGACTGAAGCTTTAAGTGTTAATCTGCTCTAGAAGTAAAAAACATCAGATTTGTTTTGTTGTTCCAGGTGGGCTCACAGCTGACCCGGGGAATCTCAGGCGGTGAGAGAAAGAGAACCAGCATCGGGATGGAGCTGATCATCGATCCCGCGGTTCTGTTTCTGGACGAACCGACCACGGGACTCGACGCCAGCACAGCCAACTCTGTCCTGCTGCTGCTCAAAAGGTGAACAAACCCTTTGGTCAGGGTTTGCATTAACCATAGAACTGCACAAACTGGAATTACAAAAACATATTCTAGTTATAACATATTAACACATTTGGCAAAAAAAATATGGCTGTTAATTTAGTAGATTTGAACTTATTTAACAATTCATAAAGAAAATAAGCAGCTTGAAAAGATTGATCTTCTTTTTTACAGGCCCAGAAAATTATTCATATGGCTTTTTTTTTTTTTTACCTATTTCTAAATTATAGATAGAGAAAAAAAAATACTAAGATCTTAAGAAACACACATCTTCAGAATTCAAAGAATGTAATTAAAGTTGGGTTTGCTTTTAATTAAAAAAAAATTTTTAAATTTTACTACCAATTTAAGGACTCGGTCCCATTTGTGAAACAGTTAAAAACAATAAAAGAATACTTTATTCACTCTTAATGAGTTAGCGTCACAGATTTATTCCCCGTCTCAATAATCAATGGACAAATCTTGATTGGCGTTACAGCAATCAGGAACTCCTTATAATTACTAAGTAATAAAACATGAATTTGAACAATTCATGCTTTATGAATTGTTAAGACAATTCATAAAGCATGTTTGATGTAAACTGCTTGTGTCATGGGTGGCGGGGAGGGAAATAAATGTCACATCGAAAGGCTAATAAATATATTCATAAACACAAAAACAAAAGATATTGTATTTATAATTTCAGTATGTTTTAATTAGTTTTATAATGTAGTTCCAGTCAGTAGTAGTTCTCCCCATTAATTACTGTTTTAATTTATTTCATTTAATGATAGTTTTCTCAGTTTCAGTTTTAGTTATTTTGTTAGTTTTAGTTACCTATAAAAACATTGGTTGTAACAGTAAACTCTCCAATATGACGCCTTGAAATTGGGCCTCTGTCTCTTTAAGTAAGGCAGGTGTCACTGTCGGCAGCGGGGTGGTGGAGGGGGTTGTCCCGTCAGACCGTCAGTTCCTGAAACTCCCCAAACAGTTTGACCCCGCTGGACCGTCCACAGAGTAAAAAGCTTGTAAAATGGCCCCATTTGTTGAGACTGTGGGAGGGTTAAGAAACTCCTGCATCATCACAACAACGTTCACCCATTTATGCCTTTTACAAACAACTGAAGTAGTTTTTTTTATCAGGGTGCCAATATGTGTGTTTGCTTTTGTTTATGGGAATGGAAAGTAACATGTTTGTATTTATGTTGCAGTGTGTGTTTACTGTGTGTCCTCAGGATGGCCAGTCATGGCCGAACTATAATCATGTCCATCCACCAGCCGCGCTACGCCATCTACCGGCTGTTTGACACCCTGACTCTGTTGGTTGGTGGGAGAATGGTGTACCATGGACCAGCCTCCAACGCTTTGGACTACTTTACCAACATTGGTGACAATAACTACAATTTCATTACAAATCTTTGTCTATATTCTCATGATGTCAAATAAAGCAAAACAAAACAAAAAAAACAGAATTTTGCAATTCTGTTGTTTCCATTAAATGAGAAATTAAATGAAAGTCACAAGTGATTAAGTCATTAAAAATCATATTACATGATTTGTTTTTTAATATTCATAATTCAGCCAAGTCGCTAGAGCTCATCATCCACCAGCCAATAAGAGATGTCAGTATCTTATTCAAGCCGTTGGAGCAACAAGCCCTGCCTACTGGGAAGACGGCTATGCATGCGCCATTTTGGGGAAATTGTAGTCGCCGATTTTACAGAAGAGCTACGGATCAAACATGCTGGAATGACACAACTTTTTATGAACTGTGTGGCGCTGTAAGAGTTCTGGTGGATCCAGGTGTCCAAAGCAAACAGTCATCATCCTACTACTTCCTGTCGTCTTCTTTGGCGTTTCCGCCAGTAGTAACATCCGGATGTTGATCGTGTGACTCGTGTTTCCATCGCTGTTTTGCAAAATACATCCACTTCGATACGCCCAAAAATACACTTAATCTAGTGCAATTTTTTTTTATCAAAAAACTTGAGTTTTTTCTTGCTGTGTTTCCATTAAGCTAATTTATTTTTGTAATTTTAATTCGTGCAATTTTATGGTTAATGGAAACGCTGCTAGTGATCCTGATGGAATCTCATCATATCTTTGTGGATTTGTTGCTGTTTTTGATTGATTCTGTTGGGTTTGTTTTAATGTTCCAGGCTATCCATGTGAGCCTCACAACAACCCAGCCGACTTCTTTCTGGATGTTATAAATGGAGACTTCACAAAGTCAACAAAAGTGCACGACACAGCAGGTAAATTCATGTGAAAAAAACTTTATGTCTATGTGTTAACTGTCATTTTTTAAGGACTTTCTTTTTGCATCCGTTCCTCTGTCAATAGTGAACCAGAACTAATTACAGTCTTATTAGAAGATTAAATAAGCACCCTTTCGTCAAAGTGACAGCTGGAATGTTAGGAATGTGCCCCCCCCCCTCCCTCCCCCCTCCCTCCCCCCTCCCTCCTCCCTCCCTCCCACCCCCTAATACATATTCATAATATATATTATGAATATATTATATTCATAATATATGAATACA
>CAEGAE010013719.1:0-19802 GCA_903067095.1 Girardinus metallicus | reverse complement strand
TTGAGGAGGGAGTGGTAGAGAACGGCTGGCCGAAATTGGCGTTCATAAATCGGATTAGCCTTGAGCTAAACGCCACTTACACCGTGGAGCTGCAATATCCAACATGAAGCTGACGTCACTGCCGTATCAACGCATGCGTGATCCGATCTCCAAATTATGCCCCGCCTCTTCTGTGACATCACTCTTACATGCAAAAGGTGAGTCTATATTTTATTAGTTTATATGTGCAATCTTAGTCTTTTATGTATGCGTGTGAGAAAAATTGCACATGTGTGTGACATTTTAATAGTATATATGTTCAGTTTTTAGTAGTAGTGTTTTAGTAGACAAAACATAGTCTCTCACACACACCTCATATTTGACATCTGTATTCATCACACAGAAACATCCACCAGTTCTGTAACGTCATGATGCTCTTTGCCACCCATTTGTTGCAACTGGGATGATATGAAATTTATTCTCCAGTATTTTCAGTAAAGCTACACATCTAAAGCACAGCCGCCACCGTGTTCAGTCTATCCGTTTATCTGTATAAATAATCCCGCCGGACTCTAGTCATTTTAAGATGTTTATTGGTCCCCCGGAAAAAGACAAACCCCAGACATTATCATGACTCAATAAAATCCGCCCAGGCCGAACTTGAAAACTGGACGTTATGCTGCTAACACTTAGCTTTGTCAACAACTCAGGCAGACGTGAGAGCACAAATGAAGTCCCAGCCAGAACACGGTGCGCTAAATAATGAAACATAATATAACGAGGCTTCGAGGCAGGTCAGTTTTCCTCGAGGAATTTTAATAATCGAGGTACTCAAATGACTCGAGGAATCGTTTCAGCCCTAAAAACATCACAAACCAGAAATGCAGTTCATGTGTTGTTTTTTATAGTCTTTTTTTTTACCTAGAATAACCATATGCAAATTTGTGGACCAGGCTTCTAAGAAGAGAATTGTAAAATGACAGGTGGAGGGATCATTAAAAGATAATGGCCTCTGTTGTATAGAGGGTCCCTCTGTATGTGTAGACGGCTATAAGACTGTGATATGTTGCACTGAAGAAGGCTGTAATGGAACAGAGAATGTGTGTGATTTCTCTGTATCTTGTGTTCCTAATGGATGCAGCACTCAGAGGTTGCCAATGGACAGCAGCAATGACAAGCGGCTCTATCTTGCTCTCCAGACCGCATCAGGATGGAACGCTGCATCATTTTCCTTTCATGTCAATTTTTTCACCCATTTTGTTCTTAGTTTAGACCTTATTCTGTTATTGTTACCGTCTTGATCTGGCACTTCTTTTCACTGTCATTTTCTTTCTCCCTTTTCAGTTAATCTTTTCTGCCTGTCTGAATGTAGATGTTGAAATGGCGGAGATTAAAAGTCAGGAGCGCAAACTGACTACTGCAAATGAAATGTGACTTCCTTGGGTTGTTTGGATCAAATGTACCTTTTTAGACAACTATGAAACTGAGACACTGTTTCAGCATAGTTATGTAAAAAATGTTAAATCACAATGCAAAATGACAAAAAAAAAATCTAAAACATTTGTCTGAGGTGTTCTATCATTCTCATAAATAATAGCATTCACTTTCAAAGTTAGATTCACAGTCGAATGTTTGGGTATTTTTCTTCCTGTAAGACTGCATGATAAACTAGAACTGAATTTAAATATCAAAATGCAGTAAACATGTTAATGTCAGCCTGGTAATTCAGCAAAGTGCTCTGAACATAAACATTATCATCAGAAGAAAAATGTGAGCTTATCGACATCTGTAGCTGCATGAATTGTGTCAGATGTACGTTTAAAAACATTGTGAACCATGAATATGGTTAGTCAAAACCTATTTAAAAAAAAAATACTCCCATTTAATTGGGCCAAGGGAGAACAAGAAACAATGCCAGCAGAAATAGTACATAGGCAAAATAATTTGAAAATTATATCTAATTGCATGAATTGCAAGTGAGATTTAAGCAACTGTGTGAAATATTAGCTCCATAATTCATAAAAAGAAATACAATGATATGCATTCTTTAAGTATATGAATACAAAATTGTTGGTGTGTTACAAAAAGTAAGCAGCAAAGAATGGTTTGTCAATGCATGGGCACAACAGAGGCCTTACAATTTACAAAACAGCGAAGCAAATCCAAGCCAATGTCCTGACCAAATAAATAATTTTAAAAATAATCATATTTACCCATTCATTCAGCATAGAAAAAGAAAACCTTGACACACATTATCTTTTTATTAAAATCATCTTTTTTATTTTTGTCCCACTTGCATTACAGCACAATGTTGTCATTGTCCTCATTGTTTGGCATATGTGGCTAAAGCAGAGTGGTGGCAGCATTTTACCACACCTGTGAATGAATCTGTGATTCTCATGTGACTTTATCGTGTTTGTTTGTCTGCCTGTGCGATGTGCAGGCACAACACACAGAGCAGCCAGTTCCCCCGTACAGTCAGTCATTACAGCAGTAGTAATACAAGACCTTAAGACATTGTTCAGAGGCATGAGCAAAAATTGCAGATGTGCTTCCAGTGCAGGCTGAAACTTAGTTTCACATAATCCTAAACTAAATTTTAAACTTGACATTTATCATATCTTCAGTTACTCTTCTCAAACATGTATTCTGTAAAATGGCAACTGTAATGGGAAAAGAGCAATGGGGAACTAAAAACATTCCAACTTCATTAAAACTAAAAATTTAAGTCTGCATCCACAAATGTGTTGTCAGCAATTCCGAATCAATCTCCGCAATTCAGAATTGTATATACCGTCACCAATATGTAGAGTTATGAAAGTAGGGCTTGTCATTGACAATGTATAGGAAATAATTTTTCCTTGGTCTTCATATTTAATATGAAGTAGGCGGTGTTAGATTTTATTCAGTCCAAGAAAAAGATGTCTTAGGAATGTACTGAAGCAAATTTAATGTTGATATGTGAAAGTCCCCAGGAAGCATTTGTCAAAGTACCACATGTGTAAAACCTTGAAAATGGCAGCTTAGATCCAAAATGGCCTATATCCTGTTGGGTTTAAGGCATACTTTGAAGAAACTTTTTAGCCCGCCCTGCAGATTTCTACAAATGTATCTGCTCTAAAATTGCTGTGATTTAAGAGGTGTTGTGTCAGAAATATTATTTTTTTGCAATCGATGATAGACGTACATTTTTACTGCTCCTGCACGTTAAATTCGTTGAAGTTTTGGGGATATGTTAGGATTTTAATAAACTAAATACTGCCTTCAGTACTTTAAAAAGGGAAAAAGGAATAATTGTAAATGGCACCATGGCACAAAAGCAGTAATCAATGGAGTAAAAAGTCTTAAGCAGGCCAACAATGCTGATAATGATGGGATCAAATATAACATGTAAAAGACACTAATTGTTGCCAAGTTGTTCTTGACAGCATAGGATATTATACTGTTTGTATCATTAGATAACATTACTGAACCAGTTTACAGGTAAGTAAAAAAAATCACTTTTCAGAAAGTGAAACATGTTACATTGATTAATAACACAGAGTAAAATATATCAGGTCTTTATTCATGATCATTTTGACTTGCATCTAATGAAAACCCAAAGTTTAGTGTCTAAGACGATTAGAGTATTGTAAAAATGTTAAATATTAGAAATTCATTCATCAGCTAATTAAATCAAAACCTTTAAATGATTTTTCACTCTAGGTCAGTAGGCTACACAAACAAGAGGAAGAATGTTGGACTCAGCAAATGTGAAGAAAACAGCCATTGACACGCTCCACAAGGAGGGTAAATCATAAAAGATCATTGCTAAATAGGCTGTTTTTCAGAGTCCTATTTCCAAGCCAGGTTGCATGGAAGGACAAAGTGTGGTGCAAAGTGGTGCACAACATTCTTGAGAAGATAATCAAGCAAAATCTTTCAAGAATTTAGGTGAGCTGCACAAAGAGCAGACCGAAGCTATAGTCAGCACAAATGAGGCACTATGCACAGTCTCTTGCAAGGTATGAAAATAATGCATTTCTTGTGTCATGCACCTCCTGAAACACAGGTCTCAGAAGTATCTCACCTTGACTAAGAAGAACAAGAACTGGACTGCTGCTCCACTGTCCTCTTTTCAGATGAAATACAGTTTTTGTTTCTTTGGAAATTAGAGTGTGGAGGACGAGTGGAGAGGTACAGAATCCACATTTCATGTCACCTGTTGATGTTGATCCACTGTATTATCCGAGGCCTGCAGCCATCTACTGGGACATTTTAAAGCACGTCACGCTTCTTCTGAACTCAAGATTTATGGAGTCTGATTTCAATTTCCACCAGGACTTGGCACATGCCCACACTGTCAAAGGTACCAAAAGCTGGTTCAGTGACCACAGTGTTACGAGGCTGGATTGGCCCACAATCTGACCTGACCTGAACCCCACAGGGACTCCATGAAGTATTGGCTAGAGGAAGATGAGAGAACCCCCTCCCCCAAAAAAAAAAAAAACAGATGATCTGACAGGCACCATCACAGAAAACCTGGGCTTCAATTACACCTTAACAGTGTAACAGGCTAATAGTCTCCATGCAGTTATTCATGCAAAACAAGCCCCAGAAAAGTATTGAATGCGTAGAAATGAATACGCTTTCAGAAACCTGACATTTCCTGACACTGAATTTGGGATTTTTATCATCTGTAAGTCATACTCATCTAAATTACAAGAAACAGATCTTCTACTCCATGTGCAATGAAGCTGTACGAGTTTCACTTTCTGAAATGAGTGGCAGAAAATATTCATCTTTTTCATAATATAAATATTTTTTGTGTTCATGAAAGCCTTTAATCAGCCCCTTTTAGCCAAAGTGGTAATAAACAGGAGATTTAGGTCTTCTCACAAGCATTTAAAATCAGATACATCAGTTCTGTATTCAGAAAATACAGTTTGCTTAAGAAATATACAATTTTTGTTGATATTTTTTGCTGTTCAGCACAGCAGCTTGACAGAAATGCAATGCATGTTTAGTAAGAAGTAACAAAGTAAGATTTGTGCTGCTCACTACATTGTATTTAAGAAAGATCATGTGGTATTAACTCACAAATGCAATGAACTAAAACCGAGGGTCAAGAATAGGACCCTTTCACATATGAAAGTTGTGGTAAAAGCTGCTGCATCATTAAAATATTTAGTCAGTTCTCCATCTGTAGCCCAAACCAAAAAAATGAAGGCCCCTCTGGGTAGACAAACACACACCATCACTGCTACAGTGACGTGGTCTTAAGACACTCGTGCTCCCCTCCTTGTTGTTACTATACGTTCAGCTCTTTGTACTAGCTACAGTAAATAGCTAATGTAGGCGGATGGTTGGTCTTAGGTGAGCAAAAACACAGTTACATACTGGTCTCTGTTTTCACTGGGGGTGAGGGAGCTGGGCAGTAGGTCTGAGACAAGGAGAGACACAGACAAAAAAGACATTTTCAAGATAATACCATGAATTTAGTAGACAAACTTATATAACAGATAATAGAGTTTTGAAATATACTATTATATACATAGAGAGAAATGGGCTTTTTCTAGATTAAATAAATATATCAGTAGATACTTTTTTTTAAAAGATACCAGCTTTACAATTGCAGGCAGATACCAGCACAATGGACAGACATAAGGGAAAAAGAGGCGAGAGAAAAAAGGAAAGATTGATGGTCTATTTTTTTTTAAACAAACACTCAAGCTTTAGGTTCAGACCGCTACTAGCTGTTGTGCAACTGACCTGTATAATTACATGTCTATAATGCTGACTAACATTAAAGTTTTTTGCGACAGCCTTCACACACATCAAGTCAAATACATTTTAATTCTAGTTTGGATTCAAATTTAGGTTGCTTGGTTTGTGAATCCATAGAGGCATGCCCCCCATGTTTGCTTAGTTTATCAAAAGGCTGTTGATTGTAATATGCAAAGCAAAGAATGGCTCACTGTTCTTACGTGTGTGAATATCATTCTACTGTATCTCTTCAGTATGGTTTAATTTGAGATATTTTATTGTTATTTAAACAGATGAAAATTTTGAAATATCTTACATTTTTTATGATGGTAGTTATATTTACATATATGAAATATAAATAATTTTATATCAACGAAAATAAGACAAACTCTATATGACAAAATCTATATTAAAAAGCTAGTCTCTGTTTTGTTTTCTTCAGTTAAATTAAATTATGGCTCAGATGCAGTTCCAGGTGATCAACATGAGCTGACCAGAGTTTTAGGAAAAGATGGCTCAGGACGTTTCAGCAACTAATATAACCTTTGTCTTTTTCCTACCGCTTCACTGATGCCCAGCCTCCGGTTTAAAAAAAAACTCTTTTAAATTTAACCTAATTTTGAATAAATTGAATCTAAAATTTGTAGTAACTGTCAGCCAGGCCATGGATAAAAAGCTATGTCTTATAATCACACATTTACAAGATGAGAAATGCTTTTTAATATTTTTAACAAAATATCACAATAGATCCCATTGTGTCTTCCATATACTCTTATTTAGATCCAACACTTATCACATTACAAGCATCTTCCCTGTGACATCAAAACGGCTCTGGCACTAAATGTATTCCTAGGTACATAAATAACTTTCTGATAATACATTAACATACTTTCTTACTCATACTTGACAGAAGCAATTAGCATAAGGCTAGAAAGTCAAACGACCTGTAAATCACCAACAAGCTGCTCAACTACATGTCTTTTGGTTGATGGCAAGCAAAAGTGGTTTGATAAGCTTTTTAAAATTATTATTTTTTGTTCTCTAGCCTTGGCACTAACTTGAAGAATAAAATAAAGCCAACAAAAAAAAAAAAAACTAACAAGAAAAAAAGACAATTCCATTCCAAACAATGGCAGCTCTAATTCTTTAGAACTCCACAAGATTCACATATTGTTGCTCACCCCGCTTTGTCATCAAGGTAATATCTGTTTCTTTACCGTGCATGTAGACCCTCTGAAGTGCTACAAGTTCCATCTTCAAGTGTCTTACAGTAAATGTTGCAGCACACATGTCGGAGGCTGACTTTACATTCAGTCAAAAAACAGGCAGGGAACAGAAACTGCCTCCAGTTTTGTAGTTAGGTAGTTGTCAGAACATTTTATGTGTACCCAAGCTAAAGTAGCATGGCACAGTGATTACATTGTATTAGATTTAATACATGTCTTGACATTTAAAACACCATCAATAGCAACAACAACTATGACACAGAAGTAAAGAAATGGTATTAAGTATAAAGCTTTAACAAGAACAAATATGGTATAATGTATTGCTCAAGAAGGAGAGTAGATAACTTGACTTGGTAATGTGCATGTGTTCTTACATGTGTTTGAGCATTTGTGGGGTTGTGTGTGTGCGTGTAGGGGTGTGTGTTTGCATTAGTGTGAGCACATACAGTGTTGGAGGTGATGTAATATTCTGCGAGATAAAAGGAAACACAGCTGGAAACATTATACATGTTGATGTTGAGCTCTACTTAAGTTTGGCACTCAGCTTTTCATTAAGCCAGAAGAATATCAGTCACAGCTGACTTACCCTGTTGTCAAGAATACAAACACAGAAAAGCACAGACACACAGAATAATCACATCAAAGAGAGGAGGCAAGAGGAGGCAAGAGGAGAGAACAGGAGAGGAGCTGGCGAGAGAGCTGAAAAAAAGACTGGTATGTTAAGAACACAGAAAGGAAGTCAAGAAAAAAAATAGAAACAGAAAATGAAAAAAGGAGCAGGGGGAACGAGGTAATAAAGTTGGAGGGAAAAGAAAGCAAAGAAAAAAAAACAGGTGGTAACCACCCTCCTGTCCCTCTTAACAAGAAGGCATTGATCACGCAACAAAGATACTTTAGGTGGCTGTCACAGTTCTGCGGGAGTGTAAACAGTTTGTTTGGGATAAAAGAAAATCAAGGTAAGCAATTTGTTTAAAAGGAAAAAATAAGAACAGTGTTCAGTGTTAAAGGCTTCTGAGAGCAGTGGGCATACAGTACTATAAAGTTTCTGAGCCCTCAGAAAGTATTGAGATTTCTCTGAATGCACTGACTACTTCACTGCTTTATCTTTTCAAAATCCTTTACTTATAACAGCAAATATGCCTTCTGTATTACTGATGCTTTTCATGTCAGATTACTCTAATGTTTAGCATTATTCAGAGTCAATGCTGCTGTTGTCTTTCACAGGATGAGAGAATTTTAACGAGGCAACGGTAAGAAAAAAATGGTCCTGTGTTCTCTTGACCTACTCAATTGGCTCTGTTTGGCTTTCTGGTTTGTTTGTTCATTTGTGCAGAACATTAAGGAACTGGCTCAGAGCTGAACTGACTATGCTACACAGCCATATTTGCACTTTCTCTTTTTTATGTCAACTTTGCAGGACATTCATAGAGCTTTTGTTGTCTTGCTTAGATTCACACTTCACTCTCCACACTGGAGAAATGAGCTGAGCCCCTTCGTGAGCAAAGGCTCTTGGCTTTTAGGGGTAAGTGAGGAGACTGAGGAAATCTCTGGGGCTGGGGTACAGAGCGCAGTCTCTGGTACTGCAGTTTGGCACTTGCCGAAGCCATTGAAGAGGCCTGGATTGCTCCCGGCGCAGATGAAACCACTGAGGGAGAGGATACAGATGAGGAGGAGGTAGGGAGAGGAGCATGAATTGAGTGAGATGAGGACGGAGGAGCTGGAAGGGCTGGGAGCTGTGATGGCAAGTTTGATACAAGAGACGAAGGTGGGGATGGTTGTCTTCCTCGATCTCGATCCTTTTCTGTTCTCTGTGTCCTTTGTTGGATGCTTAAGTTTGACTGGCTACCAGATTTCGAAAGATTGTGTGATCGATCAGGTTTGGATGATGATGAAGAATCGTGTTTTGGTTTCAAGGGACCACCAAAACTCTGGCAGTGGTGGTACAGCTCTTCCTGGCTTCGTGAAGTCACACGAGCCCATTTAGAGGAATGTGGATGGTGTCGAGGTGAATGATAGGAGGAGCAAGCCGTGTGCCCCCTACTTTTGTCCTTGGACTTGCGCTTACTTTTCTTCTCATCCTGTATGTGAAGCTTGTCTACTGACCAGTATCGACGGGGTGGTGGTGGGGTGAGAGGAGGCGGAGGCCAGTGTGAACCTGATCCCCAACCTGATCTCTCTCCTCTACCACCCCCACCTGCACTAGATCCCCACCCACTCTCTGCTGTTCCCCATCTTTCTCCTCGCTCTTGGAAGAGATCATCTCTGCTGTTGACGCTGCCTGCTTTATCCCTAGAGGGATATGTGCTAAAAAACCAACCCCCTCCTCCAATTCCTCCCACTGCCCTACCTTCATGATCCTCCCAGTACCTCTCAAACTTCCCAAATTCTCCTGAAGACCCATCGTCATCAGAGTATATCCCAATTACCTTATCACGTTCCCGCTCCTCTTCAGATATTGTCCTACCCCCTCTATGCCTTTTTCCACGTTCTACTTTCCTCCTATCTGACTCAGATTCTTCCTCCTCATTCTCTATTTCAGATTCCCACTCATGAAAAGACAATCCTTCCTTGGAATGCATTTCACCTCTTTCGTTCCTTCCCAGCAGTGGCCTCCTCTCTCCCTCCATGCCCACAGCATCCCTGTCTGAGCTTTTGCTTTTCCTTCTTTTAGAAGACACAGGTAACAAGGGCAGAAAGGCAGATGGTATGGCATCAGAAGATGGATTACCTCCTCGCCAGAACTTGACAGATGTAGAAGCCTTACTAGAGCTATGATGGTTCTTGCTGTTTCTTCTCCTGTGATGTCTGTCTTTTCCTCTACTCTCTTCTCCATCATCTCTCTCTTTCTCATCTCTATCCTTCCTTTCATCTTCGCCAGGGATGTTCCATCCATAGCTCCTGATAGAGCTTTCACTCTTTTTCCGAAATGATTCCCGCCTCAACGGTGGGTAAGCTGGGAAATCTGGTGTTGCTGATTTGACTTCCTCACGTTTTTCTGGATCTCCAACCTCCTGATCTGCTCTCTTTCGCTCTCTTTTTCTCGTCTTATCTTCTTTCTTCCTCTTCTTTTTTGCTTTGCGGCGCTTACGCTCCCTTTCTCTCTCTCTTTCCTCTCGCTTCTTCTTTTTTCGTCCTTTCTTTCTCCTTTTTCTCTCCCGCTCTCTTTCTTTGTGGTGTCTTTTCTCATCTCTACTCACTGCTCCATCTTTGTTTGATGTCCCTCCTCTCGCTCGTTCTCTGTCACCCCATGATGCCCACCACTCCTGCAATTGCGCCAGTTGACTGCTGGTTCTCTCTCTTCCAAAATTTCTCTGTGGATGTGGTTTTCGGGGAGGGACTGGAGGAGGTGGTGGACTACATGGTAGTGAGCGCGATGACATCCTCCGGGAACGGATTTTCTTCCGTGTCCCAAGAAGAAGGCTTGATTCCTCAGTAAGAAGATCTGAGTCATAGTCATCATCCACCATAAAATCACGATCTCCTGCTCGGTACCGGAAACTGAGTGAGGAGTTGTAGGAGCTGTCACTGGAGCATGATGAGGGGGAATTTGATCGAGAAAGTGATCTAGAGGATGAAGAAGATGATGAGGATGAAGACGACGAAGAGGAAGAAGACGAGGCACTGGTGCAAGATGAGTAGAAACGGCATGGAGACGACGGAGTAGTAGGGGTGTGTGTAGGGGAGGAGAGGGGCACAGGAAGTGGAGGAGGTGGAGGAGGTCGGCGTCCTCGCCTGCCAACTCCATCACTTGCCCCATACCTTCCACCTCCTCGTCTCCCGAGAGGGAGTATATTCTCATAAAGTGGACCTCCTGAGCCTTTTCTCATTGCCTGAGCAAGGCTTCCTCGTCGCCAAAAGGGAGGCCTTCGTGGAGAAGATGGGAGTGGAGGAGGAGGCTTGGGGATTGGGTGTCCTTGTTGAGAGCCTTTTGGAGGCAGCCGTGGCATCCCCGGGGCTTTAAAACCTCGAGAATTGGCTTTGGTAGTCTGTTGAGGACCTCCTACTTGTTGGTCCAAGTTAGCCCCTAACCCCTCTGGGTCTATTGGACCATAGTAGCGCTTATATTCATCTAGCCCTGTGTCACCTCCACCAGGAACCCCTACCTGGAGGCTCCAATGTGTTCCAAGATTCTGTTGATACTGCTGCTGTGCTTGCAGTTCAGTGATGCCACCTGCAATTCCACCAACACCCACTCCTCCTCCGCTGCTTCCGCTCATGATTTTTTCTGGCTTTGGCCTGTTCCAGCGATCAACCACAGCCAATCTGCGGTCATGACGAGGCAGGAAGGTGGAGCAAGGCATGGGGCCTTCCAATAAAGGGCTATTGGAAGGACCCAGAGCCATTGCTGAATGTCCTGTAGCTGCTGGTGATCCAGGTAACATAGTGGTATAAGTCTGCCCTTGCTGCTGTTGGTGGTGCTTCTGCTGTTGTTGCTGTTGCACCATGGCGATAGCGGTTGTGTTGTTCACTGTGGCTGTAACAAGGTGTTGTTGGGGGACACTGGGGATAGTAGTAACAGAGTGGTACTGAGGCAAAGAGCTTTTGCTCCCTCCCGGTGCTGTCTCATCCTCAAACTGGCAGCAACTGTACATCCCCTGGGTGGAGAGATAACAGAGGGACCATAATTAGATCAGCAGGAAAGAAGGAAACTGTATGTACATATCACATGCAGAAAAACATGAATGCCAACACCCTTGGTTTGAAAAAAAAAAAAAAAGTAAAATTATTCTGACCCGAGTAATAAATAATGTGAAAACAATTTTTAAAAGACAATTTTGAGATATGTTTTATATGAATATTTAAACCAGTCAAAAATAAAGTTGTTTAAAAACCCTACTTTCTAAGTTTAATCAAGAACTATATTTATTGTGATGATTGTGAAAAAGGAAAAATCACCCGTTACCAAAGTATACAATGTTGTTGCTGTTGAAAGAGACTTTGTACAACTGCTTCAAAAAATGTTCCCCATAAATTTAAAACATTTTATTTGTAAAAAATTATTACCAATGTGTCTATTTTATGTAATAATATGTCTTAAGTTTTAAACTGTCTTATGGTGCAAATTGGTTTAGTTGTTTGGTTTTCTGTTCCTGCTGTCTTGTTCTCTTAGTTTTCTTTTTTGTGCTACCTGGTTCTGAAAAATCTGAAAAAGACTTCAAGTAATTGAACCAAAACATAAAACTGGGTTAAATCCTCTAAATTTCGAGCTCTCCTTCCCCCTAAAAAAACATAAGTCAACTGACATTTATGTCACATAACTACGTCCCGTCTCTGACACTGTGCTCCTCTTTCCTTTATTTACACATTAGAGAAGAGGAATGGAACTCAATTAGCAGCTCAGAGTGGTCATGTAAATCACAAAATCTCTATTATTCCTCACATGATAGGGGAAGATGACTCATTTGATATCCACATCATAATAATGATAAAATGCACGAGGCCTCTTGTAAATCTCTGCTCTCCATCCGGATATAGATCTAATGGAGGGGCTATAATAATGGCCCTTCTGGACAAATGAATTGGCACTCCCAGGGACAGAAGTACTACCTCAGTCGCTGGAGCAGAGGATGCTGCACACTGTGAAATTGGACATCAGGGTAAGTTGCTGTGTTCAAGGAAGTCACAGAAACCAGTCACACAAACTTAAAAGCAGAGGTATATGTTATATATACCCTAATAAGCATTTACCAACCTTTAGGTGAAGAAAACGAGGTATAATATTTCAGTATTTCATATTGCTTACCCCTTTGATATTTTCCATCAAAATGGAAAATATTATAGATAAGAGTTTAGCTAATTAACACCATTGGTATTAATGAAGAAATATGAAATTGAACTCCAAATTGTCCAGAATGAAGATCTACTTTCAATATTTCTAAATAAAAGGTACAGCAAAATAACAGAAAAAGAACCAAAAACCTAACTTTAACTAGACAATGAAAAAGACTGCTGAGAATTAAACACAAATGTAACTGATCAAATGGTTTATTGAGAGGGGTCTATGGTGTGCATTTTTCTGTTTCCTTCCTCAGATTTGTGCCTCAAGACAATTCTGTCTCTGAGGTCTACACACAATTCCCTACATTTTGTAGTTGGTGTTTAACGTCCGACCTGCACTGTAAACTGTGGGACCTTATATAGACAGGTGTATGCCTTTCCAAATCATGTCCAATTAACTGAGTTTATCACAAGTGGATTCCATTAAAGCTGTAGAAACATCTCAAAGATGATTAGTGGAAACAGCTCAATGTTGAGCTTCATTGGCCTAAGAATATGAATACTTGTGTAAATGTGACTTCCTGATTGTTTTATTGTTAATAAATTTGCAAAGCACTCAAAAACTTCACATAGGGAATTTATATGTATAATTTTGAGGAAGAACTAATGTAATACAATTTGGAATAAAGCTATAGAACAATAAGCTGAGTAACAACCATTTCTGACATTAAATTTTTAGTAATGTTCTAGGGGTCAAGGTCAAAGTTCAAGTTCCAAACATCCCATTATTTAGGAGTTGCTAAATATAGCAATTTCAGAAATGCCATGGAGCAGTTCAATTTAAAAGTTTTACGCAAAACTGAAAATGTTCAAAATGTCAAAATGACCCCTTTCTTTGTTCTAGTGTTAAAAAACTCACCTTTCAAAAATCTCATTGTAGTTCATGTCAACACTTTTTTTAGGACAACGTTCACTTCTATTTTTCACTCTTACTTCAATTCAGATTTGTTATAGTAGCCGTTCAAACAAACAGTACAAACATTGTTTAAAAGCACCATGGCTGTATCTATTTGAACTTCACATTTCTGACCTGTCTGCTGCTTTTCAGCTCACCTCTGACCTCACTTTGTACTGTTTTTGTAATTTGTTTAATTCACTTTTCTGCTTCTGGCCTGCACAACCTTTTTGCCAGCACACCATTTCTTATGCTTCACTATCTCGCCACTCAAAACTTGCAACTGTCTCACTGACTGCTGGGACTGCTCTCTTCTTATCGCACAGCTCCTCTATCTAACAGAGCAGCTATAACTCAGTCTTTCTCTACAATGACACCCTATATCTCTCCACTTTGAAATAATTTTTCTTTTCTGTGTTGTTGTTTTTTTATTTCATACAATTTTCGGAGTTAATTATTTAACTTGCTTGCGAACTACCTTCAATTTTTCACAGTTAGCCCCACACAAACCGCTCACAAACTGCCTGGGCTTAACTTACAGAAACCCTGCGGACATAAAAAGGAGACAGTTGTGCAACAGCAAAATAATCACTCTGCATTGGGATCTTAAAGCTCTTCTTATAATGATGCCAAAGATAAATGCTGCTACTTATTTTGGCTTTGTTCCCTTGTCCCTGCTGAGTGCCAGAGACAAGTGCCAATAAGACTGGCGCCTATGTGTGTCTGCATGCAATCTAAATCTTGATTGTATCTGAAAACATTTTTTGTATTTTCTGAATCTAGCATTAAACAGGTCTTTCTACAGAAAACATTAGTATTACAAACAAGCATGGCTGATTCTAATCATTCCAAAAACAAGAAATAACCCAAAACATTTTTAACCTTGAGGTTTATCAAAACATCTGGTCCTGCATAAATCATTCATCAGCAATGTTGAAGTAATCTAGAAAGAAGTTAATGGTTGTTTCACTGATTAGCTCCAATAGTTTGCAAATTTGTAAAATCAGCTACTTCAGAGTAACAGCTATTAAAAACTCTGATGCCTCTGATTATATTCTACCATGATTCCCAGACAAAGTTTTTGTTCCTGTTTTAATATTTTAAAACTGGCTGTAACAGACTACTTTCTACACGACTGCTTTTATCTAAATGAAAATATTTGAAATTCAGTAAACATTTTTGACTGCATTTCATACTATTGGGCGCACTGAAATTTATATAATTCTTTCCCTGATAAGAATTATAAATAGCAGAAAGTACTAGCCTATCCAGACTGAAAAAAACTTGTTCGCTACAGACAAGCCAAAAAGTTGCTGTATTTGGACTTCTCACTGAGAAACACTGACTTTTATGTTTTGCCAAGAAACCAAACCTTAGAGCTATGCAAAAATTTTATCTTTGTATTATTTATTCATTTATTTAATTTAGCAATATTTGATTTGGGATGCATTAAGAACACGGAACATAAACTTTTCAAATACAGGGAAAAATGAAATGCTCTGGGTTTTGGCAAATATTGCTACTTTCTTCCTGCTCTCACTGAGGAAAAAAAAGTATGTCCTTCAAACCTTTACAAGCCCAACAGGTTGTGACAATAACATTCAACACTAAATGGTTGGGGACTCAGAAATAGTCCTAGAGTTTTCTTTGGATTAATAAGTGCATATATTTAACTCCTTACACTATCCTAATGTATATTATGCATGAGTTTTGCCAGGGGGAAAGACAGGACGTTGTAAGACTTTTTACTTCTTATTATAACATAGATGAAAAATACTAACATGCTGTTAGCCTTGATTAAAATTATATCTTTCTGCAGTTATAAGAATAAAACATAGCACATGCTCCAGACATTCATAAAGCTTATTCATTGATTGGCAGTAATCCATGTTTGTACGACTCTTTTTCAACAGTTTATTGTCAATAAAGGTCATTCTTAATATTAGAAAAATATTTATTAAAGAATCTCTTCTTTCTTACCCTGCTAAGAGCCAGGAGAAAGTCCATCCCTCCAGACCTTTTGACACAATGCCTTAATTTCCAGTACACCAGATGCTCCCAGGCAAACACCAGGAGACTGAGGCCCATGGCCACCAGCAGCATGTAGAATACCCCTGCCATGTTGTCAATGTCCAGCTTACTGCTCATCACCTGAAGGTACAGAATAATGTAGCAGTGATAGAAGGAAATTACAAAGAGAATTCTCCTAAACTGCAGCAAGAATAGACAGCACTGATCTAGAAGCAATTGGTTGGAGAAATTCGTGGTTACATCTTACTGCTTAACTAATCAATAAATACACAGAGAACATGGCTCAGTAGACTAAGTTAAGCTTTGAATAAGACATCATACCTCAATCTTATCATTGTGGCAAATTCCAGACAGCCAGAGGCGCTCCAGCATATCAATCTCATCTGAAAGAAAAAGGAAAGTAGGAGTGGAAAGAAGATCAAATTTATGAGAAGATGGGGCTCAGAGGTCATGGGTGAGTGTGCTTAAAGGGTAAAACTGAAATTAATTAAGGTTGAAGGGACACAGGGAAAAGACAACTGGGAAAATAAGTTCAGCCAGTACAGCAGGAAGGGGGAAATTAAGTAAAAAATGCAAAGAAGGAATTAGCACCTCTTTGTCATGAGATCAAGGTGTTTGATCCCCTAAGAGAGAACACTGAAACATGAGAAGCAAAGCTGAAGAGAGAAGAAGAAAATGTAGTTTCAACAAAAAATGGAAGGGATGGATGATGAAATTGAGCATGGTGAAGAGAAATAAGCAGAGGAAAACAATTCTTGTTTTAATATTCTTACAAAAATATTAAATACAACTGCTGGATAGAGACAATATAAAAATAATAATTAAAAAAAACAACACAAGAACTTGTACAACAAACCATCAAGTACTAGGAATAGACAGAAAATTCACAAAGAGCAGAAATGTAAAATATTTTCCCTTCAAAAGTTATGAGATCGAAAGTAAAAATTGGGAATTAGTGGCAGAGAGAAACCCTTTGAAGCCGATTCTGAAATGGCTCTCTGTCTGAGGCGAGTACACTGAGGGCAGAGTGATGCGACAGCACATGGGAGATGAAAGGAGAAATACACACAAACATTACATTTCCTGCTCAAACTATCCAAAACACACACACACACACAAGGCACACACTCTGAACTCCAGTGTGATAGGGCTCTCTGCCCTGGCCATTACTGCATTAATCAAAAAGAATGAGGTTGTGCAAAGGAGAACAGTGCCTCATCTTCCCATGTACAGGGCTTTAGGTGTGTCTGACTGGGTTGCAGACGACTTCTGAACCAAGCAGTTCAGAAGTCGTCATGTTTAAGCACGGTGTCTTAAACATGGGCTCAGGATCTGTCACTGTACGCAGTCGCATGACGCCCCAGTTAAAGAGGATCCCATCCTCAATTATAAGTCGACCTTTGGGTTAATTACTGTGGTTTGGAAACGCCTCCTAACGCTTTGCCAAGTCAATTAGACTTCTACCACTCAGCCATAATGACTGAAACTTCAAATTTGCTCAAATAAAAAAAATTAAATCTTACTCCAATAACAACTGCTGTGCAAAATTAGACATCCGTTAAAAGGCTTGCTTGAATTCAAATGTCACAAGAGCCACTGAGATGAATGTTCATTCGATGGCGGCTCACTCACAGGACCTAATTCTTCACATTTTAATCACAGCTCAGTTGGTTTATTTTCTTTGCCCATGCTTTTTGACTTTCTGTATTTTATACTAAATTATTGCAGTCAATGAGCAATAAAGCTTTTATTTAGAGAACATTTTCCACAAATACGTCAGCAGAAGCACATAACTCCATCTGTGTCCTCCCTTCCTGTCAATAGAAGAAAGGATTTAATATGCAGACCATAAAATTAAACTCATGGTTCCATCTGTGAACAGTTCTTTTGTGACTTGCTAACAATCATTGTAAATTCACTCCAATTTAAATCCACCATTCCTGTATTCCTCCAACATCTACGCACTGGTTTACAGTAAAGAATTAAGCCCCCACAATTTTTAATCCTCTCAATGGCATTGTAGAAAATATCTCCCTTATCCAATCTGTGCAGAAAAGCATTAAGTTAAGGCTATTACCACCTGAGGCAGTTCTAAGGATACAGCATCACCTGCTGTGACTGCAAAAGCAGGCAAAAAAGAGGAATCCTACCAAGTGCTTATCACATCAACAGGATTTTCTCAGATCAAATAAGCAAATTGAGTATTGTGTCTGAGGTTATGTCATGTGTTTGACATCTGCTGCACTAATGTAAAGAAAACAATATTCAATGCACAATAGACTCAACACAGAAGAAACATAGCTAAGACTTGTCCATTTCCGCTCACTGGAGACAACTGGAATATTCTAAATAAATAATATAAGGCCAAGGAAACCTAATTATCTAAAAGGAAATGTTAGAAAACCACACAGGATGATCTTTTTAGACTCTGGCATCATTTCAATTTCTAGATAAATGATTATTTTAGTGTCATGGCAAAGTCATCTATTATTCTATCGTTTTTTGTACTTTTAGGACAGGGCTGCATACCTATACATTGTTCCCCAGTTGAGTGGAATTGGATGGTTACACAATCTTGTTTTAAAATGGCAGAAAAAAGAGCACATTTAGTCTGCTCTTTTCACCATTGTATTTAACAAAAAAAAAATTAGCTGTCAAATTTGGATTGGATTACTGTCTATGCTCTGTAACATTCTGGAGAGAAGTCATATTCAGCATATGAATAAGCAAAAAGTGTCTTCTTGGTTGGGAGATGTATTGGATTGGACAGAAAACACAGGAAAGTAATTGGAAGGTAGTGCAAAGGCTACTTTGTGAGTGACAGAAGTAAATTATGTTTGGCACTGTCATGTCATCTATCTCAGAGGAAAATTGCTTTGTCAAGATATCAACAAATCTTCAAAAGATGAGATAATGTTTGAAAAACCAGTTTTAGAAAAAGGATGTTTTTATACTCTAAAGGATGGTGGATGCAAAATATTTTATTCTTTGTTTTTTATATAACAAATGCTCTACACTCTGCACTCACTGACAACCAAAACAAGGATACTGAATAAGAAAAAAAATACAAAAAAATTCAAAACACTTTCTCACAATATAACATCAGACTTTAGTCGAGGAAATAAAAACTGGTAAGACATTTGTTTTTAAATGTCACAGTTTTGCTGTCAGTTATCGTCACTCACAAAGATTTACAAAAGTATACATTTGAGAGAATATTTGTCATTTCTGTTTTGTTATATTGTTGTTTATTCATAACTTCCCAAACATGTTTCCCTGGATATACATATGGCATGAAGAGGACTATTTCTTTTATCATTTCTCTAGCTGTTTCAGGGTGCTTGTCATCAAAGACAGTTGAAACACCAGGAGTCTTACAAAAAATAATGGACTCTGTTAGAAAAGTAAAAAGAATCACTATTTAGTCTATGGATTGGGCCATAATCAAAATGTCTGCAATCAATAATCAATGTGTCTGTTTGATCCTAGTTGCAATGCTGGTTAAATACAATCTATCACACATGCTATCATTCCTAGATATTCTTTTTGTGGATAAAAAAAATGCCCTGGAACATGAAGGCAGCCAGCATCTTCATAAGCTGTGCCTGGAATGCCGAGGCAGAAAACAACAAAAAAATGTTTTTTCTTTGTGGAGCAAAAACAAAGTATTTATTTTTTGTTACATTTTTTTATTGTCCATTGAAATTATGAGATCACTGCAATAAAACGATTATTTCAAAGGGCTGTTTTCTCATCTTAATCAGGAGTAGCAAAAATTGTGGTAGGTGTTGCATTTCTAAATGATAATTTTGGTTTCTTAAAAATTATGAGAAGATATTGGCTGTCAAATTCTTAACTGCAAGTTCCAAAATATCTCCCAATTTTTACTTTTGTAACATTTCTTTCATTGCAACATCTATCCAAGCAAAAATGCAGTGTAAATGGAATGACAAAGAAATTGTAAAATCAAATCCCAAATGCCTGAGGGCAGTTGTAGTCTGAGACACATTGTGGCCGTTTGACAGTTTAAAAAAAAATCTCTGGCCACACCGCATGTTTTGGGAATCTTTGGGCAAAACATTGAGGTTTGCATTGCTGGCATGCATTCATGGATTAGCAAGGAACAGAAAGATCACATAAGCATTATA
>CAEGAE010013717.1:0-10083 GCA_903067095.1 Girardinus metallicus | reverse complement strand
GCTGTCCAGCTCTTCCCTTCAGATTCGGACGATGATCTTCAATACTCCATCTGCTGCCGAACATTTTCCTCTTCCAGTAATTAGTAAAGCTCCAAGTTGCAAACGCCGTGTGCTCTTTCATCTTCGTTACTAAAGCTCCGGTTGATTAGCGCCGTTTCAACATCCGTCCGAGGTTCATCCTTCACCTCCAACCTCCCAGTCCTGTGACCGTAGACCGCTAAGAGACGTCGGACATCAGGCTCGTTCTTCCGGGCCACCGCCGCCTTCCGGAGTCATTCAGTCAAACACCAACACTTCCACATCCCAGCTCCACCGCAGGCGTCTCAACTCGTCCAGGTCTCAACCTCCACGCCTCCGACGCTCTCTACAGGAGAAACGAATCCCTTTTCAGCAGCTCCGTCAACAACGTATGTTTCTTCCTCCAAAATATCCGGTGACGGCATTTTCGACACCGGCCCGCAAGGAGTTAAAGGAAATGCAAACAAAATAACAAACCAGTAGACCTCTATCGGAGCGTCAGGCTCCTCCCGGATCACCGCGGACTTCCAGAGTCTCTCAGCCAAGCAACAGCAACATATCCACATTTCAGCGTTCCTCCTCAGAAACTCAACAGCTCCACCACCGAAGTCCAAACATCTCGGGCTTCCGCTTCTTTCTCAGTGTCCGCTTCCTCCTCCAGCGTCTCCGGCTACGTCATTTCCGCCCCCACAAGCACCTATTCCGGACCTCTACTCGCACCGATAGCTCCCCTAGTGGGAGCCAGGTTGTATTACACTCAGCCTGCATCCTCTCTGTTTGAGCTTCAAGGCTCTTTTCTGTACCGTCATTTCATTTCCATTCTCCCAAGCTTCACAAAGTATGAACATTTAAATATGTTTTACTTTTTGTGCCTTAGCAGGACAGTAGTACATCTTCACTTGTCTCAAAGAACACTGATACCAGTCTGAACAGTAGTGATTTACATTAGGTTTCACTTTATTTACAAACCTACTAAAAATTGCTCCTTCGCTCCCTTCTTCTTCTCTTTACATACAGCATCTTTTTAACATACATAATCAAAGCTCCCCCTTTTGTCCTTTTCATGCAATAACACAACATAACGTCCCTCTCCTGTTGGCTTGGAAATGTATAAGAGGAACCAGCTTACTTTCTCTCATCAATTAATCTCTTCCATCCTAATTCCATCCTCAATCCATATGAGCCAATCTTTATGTTCAGATCAGAATTTCAGCAGTATTTCATTTCAAGGTCCACACCTCATCTCAGAATCCCGTAATCCAGCCACTTAAGTCTGGTTCTCAAGCCATTTAAGTCAAGTCTGGCATCTCTCTCAAACCTTATTCCGCCCATTCTTTAGCATAGGAGCCATCTTTTCAACATCCAGTCAGGCCATCTCCAATCAGACGGTACAAGTTTTAGTTTGCTGGTCATCACAAGTGTACCGTTCACGGGTCCGCAACAACCTCAGTGATTATTATAAGCCCATTCTCTTCTCTGTTCAATTTAAATCAGACTCTTTTGGGGATCCTATGTTGGCTAGGGAATATATAAGAGGAACTGTTTCCCGAAGACTACACCCCCACTCAGTCTTCACATTCCAAGCCCTCCATCATTCTCCCCAGATGACCAAATCAAGATCATTCAACCCTCCATTCCTTCATCCCTGCTTCCCTTCATCCCTGCTTCCCTTCATCCCTGCTTCCTTTCATCCCTTCATCAATAAATCTTTAAATGTATATGTTTGTGGCATGGTCCTTGCTAGTGAATTTAATTTTGCACAAAAATCTCCACTTTGGCATCATGTTTGTTTGATAAATAAGTGTTTTTTGCAATTATGATTCTAAATCGGAATATTTATTGGCCAACCTGTGTGCACAAACAAGGAATTTGACAAAATTAGACTAAAGATGAATAGGTATATGGATCAGATTCTTGTGTCCACTGCTAAATATGGTGAAAGACCTATGATGTTAGGGGACCTATGACATTGTGAGGACATCAATGAGGACTAGAGAAATTGTTCAAAGAGAACAAGCTCTCTAGAAATCTTCCTATAAACAGTTCAGAGGAAATCTTATGCTCTTATGTCTTCCAGGTGAAGTTCTAGCTTGTTTCAGTGCTAGTGTGAAAATAAAGATATGAACAATAATGGTTTTAGTCTTTAAGAGTGTAAACCATTAAGCAACAAAATAAATAAATATTGGTAACCTTCCACTTTTTAAATGCCGTGTACTGGCTCCTAACCATTCTCTTAACTCTAACCTCAAAAGTTAGTAACCCTGGTAGAACACCTGTGCTTCTGCTTATTTCAAGCATTTTGGTCATGACTGATGGTTGTTGAGGACCCTAATGGCAACAGGACAGTACCAGACACATGATCTGTAAATTGATAGATTTAATTACAGAAGAAAACATACACTACTTTAGCTAAGAGCATAGGAACCAACATGAGAACAATATTGGGAGATGGTAGACTAATTCTTCTTCTTTGTAACCTCATAGATTAAATAAACCAGAAAGCTTAAAGGGGTGAAAGGATATTATGTAAAATTTACTATTTTGAGCTTTATATCATGTTGTAATGTTATTCATTGATCAAGAACATACCTGAAATGTTACTTTGATTCTTTCATGTAAACTGTAGGACATTGACCCTCAAGGCCTTGATTTGAGAACCCATGATTTAGTTTGAAGAATAAGCAGCTCTTGAGGATTGGACTTGGGCACCCCTGCAATACAATACACTGAATACTTACTTATTCAGTGTGCCAAGATGATAGGTATTTTCTCAACCTACATAAAAGAACCACAGACGACATATATCAGTTTTCAACCAAGCTTTTTCAAAAGGAGAAGACTCAGCAAATTGCTCCTCCAAGCCATTCACTGAGCTCTGACTTCTTTCAGTTAGAGCTTGTCTTTTATTTCAGAGACGAAAGGGATAGAAAGTAAAGGCAAGTTTTGACTACACACAGGTCATCTAGTCCTTTCCCCTGAGAGCGATTTCTCTCAAGGGCAGAGGGAACAATCAGTTATCATGCAGCAGAAACATTTAGTCAGAGAGGGTTAAAAGTTTAACACAGCAGTCAAAAGTTTTAACACACAGTAAAAGGCCAACACTCCTAAATGAAAATCACAATAGGCTATATTGATGTAAGACTACTAATGTAAGAATAATAATCTAATGTAATATTATCAATGTAAGAATGACGACACACAATAATTCCAACAATCCCTCCTCTTTATCATTTTTACAGATGTGTGAACTACCCAAAATCTAAGAAAGAAAAGGAAAAGAACAATGAAATCTAAGATTTTTCTTTTTTTCCCCCTCTAGTCTAAGAAACTCATTACACAAAAGAAACAGCAGGAAACCAAATGCAGTTTGTTTTCATCACTAACACCACTTGTTTTCACATTTTCACACTGAATACTTACTTATTCAGTATTTTGTACTGAAAATACAGTACAATTGTACTGCCAAAGATGCAGGGCTAAAAAAAATTAGAAAATGCAGAAATAACTTCAAATACAGGACCCAAAGTAACCACAAAAACCAGAGAATCTGTATATTTTGTCTTCTTTTGAGCTGAAAGATACTTGCCTTTTATTTAAGGAATAATGTGTTCCGACGGTCAAAGTTATATTTCCAGCTATTGTTTTCTGAACCTCTCTCTTGTAAGGTTTCCGCCATGCAAAACATCTGATTGGACTAGTTTCAGTGGAACCACCCTGCCCCCTTCTGGTAATATATGGGAACTGAAGGGATCGGATTAAAGAGCATTGCTAGAAATATCGAGGTATACTTCCGGATATATCCAAAAGGAAAGCTAATGCTAATAGACAACAGTGTGTGAAGCCGAGCTAATATAACGTAACGATGAGTGGGGCTGTGAATTTTGGAAACTGTGGCTCTGTGCTGATAACAGGAGCAAACCGCGGACTCGGGCTACAGATGGTCGAAACTTTGGCGAGTGGAAGTTTCTCACCGGGGAAAATTATAGCCACGACAAGAAACCTCACCGGGGCGCAGGTACTCTGACTCTTTAAAATATAGTCTCTTATAATTCCCCGCTTTCGTTCTCTCATTCATAAAACGATAATATAATTTGGAGCCATGACAAGTTCTCAAGGATAGCAGAAAGGAAATTAGCGTCAACCAGAAGTCGCTATTGTGCTCTCACCAAAATAATTCCTTGTGTAGTGACTTTGTTTATTTTGACCTACAGGAACTTCAGAAACTGGCCCAGAAATACTCCAACGTCCACATCGTCACTTTGGGTAAGAGGAAAGAAATAATGTTGAAACATGACACGATGAAGTAGAATATGTGTAGAAATCTTAACATTGCACAAAACTGTGATCATAAGATTTATAAAAAGTCAAATGAGACACAAAATATAAACGCGTCGTTGTGGCTTAAGTGTAATATTACAAATGAGACATGAGGGAAAAATAGAGTGATGCAACAGTAATGCAAAATATCTGCAAAATATTTCATTTGTGTCTATTTTTTGGGTTTTCCAGATTTGGTTTTGACATTTGAAGACATTGATTTACTACTTTGTTTTTTTTGGCAATAGTGCCCTTTATTCAGCAATAGCTGGAAGGAAACTGGAGAAGACGGTAATGAGATAGAAAATAACTATCAGGAAATGAACATCCTTCAGATGGAAAGGAAAATTAACAGAATAATTCACCAAACAATAAAAAAAAGTGTTAATAAAATAAGCCTAAAACTGAAAGTCTTTCAGCTTATCTGTCTGTTAGACCATCTGTTTTTCTTTATTCAGCAGTAGCTGGAAGGAAAAAGGAAAAGGCATTAATACATTAATTCCTCCATTAACCTACCTGTCCATCAATCTACCCATCAAAATTTTAGTCTGGAATCATTGGATTTTGCACATGACAATGATTTTGGTTTGTTTTGGGGCATTTGCTGTGTTTCTCATGTAGATGTAGTGAATCAGGAGAGCATAGAGAAATGTGCTGAGGAGGTTGGCCAGCTGGTGAAGGAAGAGGGCCTGAACTGCCTGATAAACAACGCAGGGATCAACGTGGTGGCCGACTTCCATTCTGTCACGGCAGAGAAAATGATGGAGAACTTCCACACCAACGCTGTCGCTCCTCTGATGATAACGAAGGTGATTCGAAGCTTTCCAGAATTGTGACGGCAAAAAAAATATATATATATAAAGCGCTTTCAAAGAAGATCACTCATCCGTTTTCCCAATCGCAAGCAGGACACTGCGTGGGTTATTTCTGATTGTATAGGACACTAACACAAAAATGACCTTGGTAAAGAAATTTTACTAAAATCCCAGAGCCCTGAGCTGTCTGCATGTCATAAATACTAATTAGGACTTTTGGTTGTGGTAAGCCTTAGAGGACGGGGCAGAGGCGACAGAGCAGCACCCTGTGCAGTTGAAAATATGAGCACTAATCAGGGGCCTGCCAGCAGGACAGATTCTTGCTGACACAAAGTTTGAAGGACATTTTTGTTTAAACTGCAAGGCCAAAGTCCTGCATAAAGTCCCTCTGTAATTACTGGGAACAGTTGACTCACGTCGAGTGGAAATCTGGTACTGTTCTCTTGCTGAGAGCTTTAAAACTTTATCCTTCTATCTTGTAACAAGTAAGAGAAAGCTCTAGCATTTGATGTTTGCAGCCTTATATTTAGTTTTTATCACAGCAAGTATTCTGTTTTCATTTGAAGATCTGATAGTGCTCTTTTTTTTTTTTTTTCCTCGGAAGATACTGGAAATATTTTCCCACTTAGAAAATAAATGATTAATCAGAAACAAACAGTTGGACACAACCTTTTAAAATGTGATATTTTGTGTTTCACATAATCAGCACTTTTGAAGCCAAGAGTGAAAGACTTCAAGGGGTATTTTTAGATGTTATAGCAAAGGAAAACACAAAACACATTGTTTTGAGTCCTCATAAATTATTAAGAGAGTCTTCTGTGTATTATTCTACCAGCTTTGCACGTGCAGAGGAGCAGCTTTTTTATGCAAAACTGCTCAAGATCAGTAGATTTGCACTGAAGTGCGGTTCTACAGAGTTCTGACTCTAAAATGTATCACACACTCTTTAGATATTTATTTGCAACACCTTTCCATGTCGTGATCATGCAGAACTCACTCATAATGTCCCGAGGAGTTGCATTGAATTCTGAGGTTGGAAACATTTAACAAGCATGGATACTTCAGCAAGTCGCTGTGTCTTTTTAGTTTTTATATCTAGCAACTAATATTGGCTCAATCTGATATCGGGAGCATTTTCAAAAAATGTTAACATTTTTTGAAAATGTTTTCCTGCATGACATTTTATGCTTTCTGGAAGTGAGGCCAGCTTGGACCTCTTTGTCTTTGACTAACCAGCTGAAAGGTCATGAGACTGTAACTGTTACAATCAGATGCACAACATAGATGGTACCTTTTTAAAACTGTATTAGCAGTTATGAAGTATATGTTACAAAATTAAAGGAAACTTTCTGCTATTATTATACTGCCACCAGAGGGAAGCACTAACATAGTCTGTACATTTCAGATAGCGGCAGTGCTGAAATTAAAAGAAAAAATTAAAAAATAAAGTAGCAGCTGGCCATCAAACTGGTTGTGCTTATTGTACATTTGAATGTAAGTGTCTGGTTTTGATTGTGATCCTGAACTACATTGTTTTGTTTTTTGTCCTCCGTCAGGCATTCCTGCCTTTGTTAAAGCAGGCTGCAAGCAGAGGAGCGTCAAAAACAATGGGAATCCAGAGAGCAGCCGTTATTAACGTGGCGTCTCTGCTGGGTTCTGTGGAGCTTAACTGGGGCGAGATGGCCAACAACTTAAAATGGTACCCATACAGAGTATCCAAGGTATTGAAACACTGGACCTCATCATAATGGCTCCACTGACTGGGGCTCCACATACATGAGGTTTCTTTTTCTCTTCGCACTTGTTTAAATTGACGCCAATTTAGCACTTTGACTAGCTGGCTGTAAAGAGAAGGCTTTGGCGTGTTTGTGACTTAATTAACTGCATGTGTACGAAAACACATTAAGATGGAGATTCCTCTGCTACACTGTGGAAAGATTCCCATGATTTACTTTTAAAGACAAGGAAAGGCCCGTTTGGATTTGTTTTTGGTTCATGCTGTCAAGATTTCTGGGTGTTCTGGCTTGAGGACATGATGATATTTGACCTTATATAAGTAAATTTTGGGTTACCTTCTGCTCGTCTCCTCAGAGTGCTCTGAACATGGTTAGTCGCTGCATGGCCATAGACCTGGAGCCTGATGGGATCCTCTGCGTGCTGATACATCCTGGCTGGGTTCGCACAGACATGGGAGGCTCTGAGGTAAGAACCTACTCTGGGTGATGTTTTTTTACGGAAAGCTATCAAAAACAAAAAGAAGATCAAAATGAGATTCTACATTTAGAGTTCATTTGAAATAACATAAAAAGTGCTCTGTAGAATACACTAGCCTGAAATCTGTCGGCTGTGACAGCTTTATTTGGAGTTTGGAAGGAGGCTGTTCTACTAATTTTGAGGACCGTTATGGTGACATGTGGTCTCTTCTTTATTTTACTTTTGTTTGTTGCAGGCGCCTCTGAGTCCCGAGGACAGCATTGCATCGGTCTTGTCTGTGATTAGTGGGCTGACTGAAAAGGACCACGGGTCCTTTCTGAGCTTTACAGGAGAGCAGTTGCCATGGTGACCTGTTGATCAGCATGTTAATAAGCAGAATGATTATAACAACATCAACCAAATTGTAACAACAGTGTGAATTTATCTTAATCAATGTGCGCCAGAGGAGGTGAGTCGCCAGAAATTGGTTCTCGGCCGAGCCTACGACAAATTAGGTGACCCAAATTCTTTCTGATCATCAAATGGAGGAGATGACTCAATGTATGCGGGCCTGAAACAGTTGTAAAGTAAAGGCAACCTGGTTATATTGCATGTTCCCTGTGGTAGCACTGCCCTACATAATCCTTGTCAACGAAAGTGTTTATCAATTAATTGATTTATTCTTTAAGATAAAATATTTTTCTCAACTTGTGGTCTGGGTCATTATTGAATTTGCTTTTTTTTTTTTTTTTTTTTTTTTTTCCTTACTGCAGTGTCTCTTCAAACACCAAGAAAACTGATTGAACGCATGTTTTCTACGCATGTTTTCTACGCAGACGGCGTAGAAAACATGCGTTCAATCAGTTTTCTTGGTGTTTGAAGAGACCGTATGTTAAGAGGATCGTTCTGAATGTGTAGCATGTTTTCCAAGTTTATCGAGGTGTGAGGTAAATTCCAGAAAGAGACGCTGATGAGACACTGACCTTGTTTAAACAAACAACATACGCAACAGGTTAATGCCCCGCAGTAACCCCGCATGGAAAGCTGTAATGTTCCTTGCACTCAGATTGTGCAATCAGCAGATGCTAAAGTAAGTAGACGGTAGCAAGATGCGGTGCTATTTTTCTCAGCTGAGAATTTACTTGATATCCAGAACTCTGTTGTTAAATACTGAAGAGATGCCTCATTCTTCAGTTAGTCATCGAACATATACATGTTTAAAGTCAACATCTGTTTGAGAATCATCTTTTTGGTGCGAAAATTCTATTTGTCTGTAAAACAGTGTTGTCTTTGCTGTTTTTCACAGATTTAAACAGAGGAATTGGAACATACAGCTAAAAATTATAGTGACTTTTTAAAATTTATGCACAGTTGAAACATCAGGCTGAAATACATAGTTTTGGAAGCTTACCAAACAGAAAATTAATAAAAAAAAAAAAAAAAACAAGTTTGGACAATTACAGGCAGTTTGCCAAAATAAAATAAAAATGGTTTTGTATCGGAGCCTATTTGAGGAGTAAAACAGCAGTTGGTCCTCCATTTGTTCCTGTAAAAGCCTACTTATAGTGTATAATTCCTTCCGAAGCTGGATGTTACCATGACCGTGAAGGCAGCATCAGAAAGTTCAGGCCGTGCAGACTCATCCCAGCTGGAGGCCGAAGGGAAGCCGTTAGTTATAATCTCATGAAAATGTTTCACTTCACGAAGCTAGCTTGAAGTCCTGTTTCACCAGCCAGAACTTATATGAGCGCTTTTTAAGTTACCTCAGAGTCGAAAACTAGTATTTTACGGGGGGGACTTTTTTTTTTATTCCTCTTTTATTTATGCTACTCAAAAAATTAATGTTTGTACTGCAGCGCTTTTTGTTAATCATTGACGTCCTGTTGTCTAAACAAAACACGCGTGATCGAGAAGAATCAATAGGACAGTACGTAGCCAGTGCACGTTTTATTTGCCTCAGACTGCATTAATCACTCCGTGTTAAAGTAGTTTAACACATATCTTCAGTGTAAATCAGGCATGCACCATCGCATATGGTAAAAATCAGCCGCGGCTCGTCTCGGTGTGAGTGACCTCTCTTGAGTATTTGTTGCGCCCTCGTCGTCTGCAGCTGCTCACAAAGCGCCGAGGGGGGCCGCCGCAGCTGCCCGACAGAGAAGATGGGGTCCGCGGGTCGCATGTGCTGGGCGCTGCTCGCAGTGGTTCTGCTGGGGCTTCATCAGTCCGCCGGCTTCTGGATCGTCAACGTCGTTTTCCCACCCAGCACTAAACCCAAAGTACCGAGCAACAACACTTCGCCGCTCATTATAGGTAAGAGCAGAAGTCGCTTCCGTCATTTCAGGTCTTTTAAATTTATACTGTACAGAACGCGTTGGATGTATTCATACATCCTGATAAGCTATCTGTGGGGGATATGTGATCTATCCGGGCGTCTGATCTGACTGTATTCTAATATTTGCTACTCAACTACATTTTCAAAAGCAACCATCACGCCCTGTGACCTACTTCACATTCCCAAACTTGTGTGTTTTTATTCAGATTTAAAGTCATAAACAAAAAAAGGTTCATAATTTCGAAGTGGGCCACAAAACTGCTAAAACATACTATTTCTCATTAAAATCAAAAATCAAATCAAATTTTATTTGTATAGCACATTTCAGCCACAAGGCATTTCAAAGTGCTTTACATCATAAACATAAAAACAAAGTCATGCAACAGAATCAACAATCAAAACATTCAT
>CAEGAE010013713.1:0-10912 GCA_903067095.1 Girardinus metallicus | reverse complement strand
ATCCCTAATCAGCATCGATGGTGCTCATCTGAGTTCACCGCAATTCACTGCTCAAATCTTCAGCCGGGGCCCGAGCGAAAAAAGAACTGTTATTCATTTTGTCAATAAATCTGTTAAACGTTCCTTTTCTCTGTCTGAGTCTCTCCAGATTGAAATGCTAAAATGTAGTCCTTTATGTTATTGCATTTATTCAATATGTTTAATTTGCATTGTCTATTTGTCCATTGAAATATATATGTAGGCTATGATGTTTTTAAACGACTGTCACCATTTCTACAAGCAAATGGCTATACATTAATTTGAAATCTACTTGAGGAAAAAAATTTCATTGCTTTACTTTAATACAACTGCCATATTTTAAAGTTTATGTACACATATTGGATATGAGCAGAGACCAAGTTTAATTATTTGATGATGTTTTGTGAGTAATGTGATTTGCGTGAAAGTCAATGCAATAGCCGTATAAAACAGTTTGATAGTAAAAGTATTTGTAGGCTAGTTCTGCCGTAAGCTCATGCATAAGTGCCTCTTCTCTTATTTTACTTTAGCGTAGTAACTGAAAGAACATCAACAGCAGCAGATATCTTAGATGTAGCGTGTTCAACAGCTGACCACAGCAGGGACCCGAAATTAATAATCTCAGGGTCACATACAGCTTGTTAAGGAAATCTGCTTTCACTCCCACTTTTATGTAAAACCATATGTTCAGGGTTTGTTCATAACAGAACTCATTGCCTGAATTTATTAAATAATAAATTTAATGAAGTGGCACCAATGCGAAAAGTGTCATAGTCCAGTTTGAAATGTTAGCAGCAGAGTTTTTGTTTTGAATGAGTGCCAATCATCTGTGCTCCATACCTCCTCTTTGTGAATCCTGCTGAAGTCTGCACCCAGTCAGCAGTCTGAAACAACACCGCTCATCTTTTTGCCTTTCAGAGGAAGCCGTTTGATGTAATTCATTATTGTAATATATGCGAAACTGCTTCTGACATTGCTCTAAACAGACAACCCTTTGTCTCAATGTTTTTTTAGCCGGTTTTTTCCATTTAAAGGAGTTATGACACACTTCTTTCTCAATTTAGACTGACAGGATTGATAGCTTGGTATAGGGATCATGGAGTCATTTTTAAAATATCCATTATGAACTTGCAGAGATCAAATTATTTCATATTCACAGAAACACAAGTCAAATGTCAGAAAAACACAAATTTAGATGAACAGAATTATTATTTTACATAAGAATCTGGAGGGTATTTTCACAATGGATCTACACATAATGCAAATGCAAATGCATTTGTGAAACAGACTAAATGTGTTATCTGTCAGACGGATGAATGGGAATCACAGACTCAAACCCAACACTGTCTATGAGAACATAAACATTCCTCATTCTCTGGTCATTTATAATATATATATGTATATTTGTCCAACCAGCCAGACATTGTTGCCAATAATGAAAACATCATAAAAAGGAACATGAGAGACTGGAGAAATACCAAGAGCTGTAGTGGCAAATTGGGCATCTTCTAAAGAAAATTGCTTGGAGTGGATTTCATTTGTGCAGTAAAGGCAGTTCTATACCACTATCTTTTCAAACTTGACTTGGGGAAAAAAAAAAAAAATGCTGTAAATACATTTACAGCATATTTAATGTGCTATAAATATTAGGGCCGCAGTTAACATATAAACTTTTATTATCTCTTATTCAAGAAATTTTTCCCCCTCTGAACACACAAGTAAACGTGCCCTTGTAGAAATAAACAAAATCAGATGTAATTGGGAAAACAATCTGTGAGTAAAATTTTGGAAATTTTATGCAAGGGAAAGCTGGAAGACAAAAACTTGTTTCCTTGACAACAGCCATGCTTTTATTACTGCCCCAGTATCCAAACAATTGCAACAATTGCAGAAATCTAGTGAAGCTAGATCTTAAGTATGGGAGTGAGGATGCAAAAATGTGCTTAAATCCAACATTTATAAATTTCTTAAAAAATACTTTTCATAATCTTGATTATTCCTAAATCTGGCACTCATTTTACATCCAAATAAAACAGAAAAAAACATTTGTACAACATTGCCTTTTAGTGCCCAGCAAATGTATTCACACTTCCAATTACATAATTTTAGTGGGATTTCTTGTGGCACAATAATGCAATGTAACACGTAAGTACAAAGTGCAAGGAAAATATTTAGTATTTTTTCCACAACATTTAACAAATAATCAAAAAAGTGTAGCATCGATTAATACTCAGCTTCCTGAAGTCAATACTTTATAGATTCACCTTTGAATTGCTTTCCTATTTCTGTCCTCAGGATGTCAAAAATGATTCAATCAAATGATTTAATGTATGTTCAGATTTACAATGTAATAGATTCATACACAACTTCTGAAAGAATGTATATACAGATCATTTTAGATACTTTTTATAGTTCTTACATTTACATCAACTTGTTTTTCCCAGTAGCTCTTTAACCCATTTAAACCCACCGCTCACAATAGTTACCAAGAAATTTATTTCACTTTCAAGGACTCCAAAAAACTTACTGATTCAATTTTCAGTTAATGTTCAGCAAATATTGAAAGTTTAGAGTATTTGGATAATAGAATACCAAAGTTACCAAATGGTTAGAAGGAGCCAAACAACTGGCCTTTGATTCCAGGCATTGGGGTCTGGTATCCTGTAACTTTCAGGTGTGTCCCTGGTCCAACACACCTGAATTAAATGGATGACCTCCTCAGTATGCAGTCCAGTTCTCCAGAGTCCTGCTAATCACCTGATTCAGGTGTATTGAAGCAGAGACAGATGGAAAAGATTCATGACCCCGGCCCTCAATCCCTGGAGTTGAAGACCCCTGGACTAAGTTTATTACTGTATGTCAGTGTGACTGACAAATGTTCATGATTTTCAATAATATAAATGAAGGCCTCTACTATGGAGGTTATCTTTATCATATATGTTAATGAATAACATAACATTACAACTGACGAAAGTTCAATATAATTATGCATAAACACTCAAGCACTCAAATTTACCTTGGTTTAGACTATACAGATAGTCAAATTTATACTTTACAGAAAAAAATGTTGCACTAAAGTAATGCTGTGCAAAGATATATTCAAATTAAGAAACAATGTTCATCTTTTATGATCTTTTCTTTTTAGAGAAAGCAATTTTAGCTCTTTTTAGTAGGAACACCATATTATCCCACCGGTCACAATTGTGACCGATCATAAAACACATTTTTTCATATATTTTTCCATAAGTTTTTTTAATTATTTCCCCTTGATTAGTTCAAAGGGCTATAAATGACATCTGATTTTAATATTTTCATGTCTGGGAAAAATTTGGGATTAAATGGGTTAATTGTAAATAAAACACATTTCCCAGCTGAAGCCAGGAGAACATGCATCCAGATGCACATTTGGAACAGGTTACCTTGGAGGCCCTGGAACAGGTGTCCCCCTGCCACGGGCTGCCGACTTGCCCCTGACCGATGGCACCTTGGCATCCTCGGAGCCGCCGTTCAGGTATGTGAGCTCCTGCAGCTGGGCTTGTCTGATCTCATCATTGTAGTCCTGCACACACAAGAGAGCCACACATAAACACACGCACACACACAGCGATGGCTACAGACTCGCTTTCAATTACACTGTATTAAATTACGTCCTTTATCTCCAGGGCTACAGCTCTGGGAATATCTAATTAATGTACTTTACAGTACTGCCGTGACTGCTGATCCTGAAGCAGCAAAACATTCAGATCTCCTGCTGATAAAACCTTAGGACCCCATTTAGCTTCATCTTTTCACACTGTTGTTTTTCCCCTTTAAACTAGAACACATTAATTAATATTAAATGAGATCTTTAATCACAAAATACAGTTGTCATTTTTCAATGGATGGGTTTTTTTTTGGGGACAGAGACAGGCAGCAACAGAGGACGGGTCGTCGTTGGGGTTTGCAGGATAATAAATGAAGGTATGCAAATTATTATAGCTCTGAGCATGAGAGACATCATCAATAATAAATAGAGGAAGAGTAAATAAGTTCCATTCTGAGGTGGCTGCTAAAGAGAGGTTGTCACTGGAAAAGAAGTTCCCTCCTGCCCTCTGTGTCTTACATCTGCTCTGCACTGACGATCTTTCCTGACACCAGTCCTCTGACTTCATAGCAATCCTCAAGTGACACAGTGTGTTTATTAGGTCCCTATGCTAACTTGGCTAATTTATCAAGTGAATGCCTAATGATCATCAATCAATAAGCTAATCTTGAAACCATAAAATTAGAAATGTGACAATACATCCAGCTTGTGAAAAGTTTGCTCAGGTCATATCTTTGTGTTCTCATGTCTGTCTAAATCTAATTTAAAAAAAAGTATAAGTAAATGAAATTTTTGATTGCAGGTTTGAAGTTTCAAACTGTGGAGTTAAGGTTTGATCAGTCCGTGTGTTTTGGATTTGAATTTGACGTAATTATATGCAGATAAGATTACTTAGCTTTCATTTGGCACAGGTAGCAAGTTCTAAAGATGATAAAATATTTTGCAGTGCTTGTGTATGTACTTATGTTGTCTATTTAGGCCATTTTCTGATAAATTTACACACCTTCTCAATATGAATATGCCTTATCGGGGACAAAGTATTCTTTCAATGCGGTCCCCATTTTTTTAGTTGGCTGTAAGAGCTCAGTTAAGTTTAAGATTAGTTTAGAGTTAGCAATAAACTGATAATGATTTGGGGTAAAGGAAGTTGTAGGGTTAGGCATAAATGGAGTAACTTAAATGAATGGAAATCAATTCAATCTCTCGGCGTATGTGTGTGTATGTGTCCCTAACTTTACAATATTTGTGGCAAGATTACTCTACCCAAAAGTGAGAAATGTAATATTCATCCATTTTAATGTAGAATTAACTTCTTAACAACCATGCAAGCAGCAATTAAGACAGGCCATGACAATAATAATGAAGCAAAAATGACAAAAGATAGACTGGAATAAAGGGCAAAGACAACCAGGTAACAAATAATGATTAATGAACAAAGCAAACATATTATAAAACTTGATATCATAAATGTGTTAATACGTCAGGAAAATAACTTTACACTGTGAGAATTGACACACCAGTCTATGTGGTTCCAGGTCAGTTTTTCCCATCAGTTTTTTATACGCCCATTTACTACTCATTACCATTTTGTCCTTTTCTACATCCATGTTGAACCATTTTGTACCCATCTACTAATTTTCTTTGTAGGTCAAGGGTTTTTATGAATTACGGAATTAATTTATCATAGGAAGAACAAAAAACACTTAACTGGATGTATTATGGCCTATTTGTATTCATTTGCCTTTGATCCATATTTGGGTCAGTTGACTGTGACGAAAAACATCATTATGGCCCAGAACCAAACCAAAATAGCTCTTTAGTTCAGGCATGCTTATTGCAGCTATGAAAACCTATTTTGTTACAGAAGAACATGAATAAATAATAATAGATTACTATAAAATCAATAGTAGCAACAGCTGTGAAATGTCCCATGGTGTTCATTTGGTACTGGAAGAAGTTAGGTATGAATAAACCAAAATGACCATCACTCGGGGTTAATGCTCTGCCCGCATTTACAAGCCATTAATATTCAATCATTTTTTTTCCTTCCATGTAACCAAAATGCAGATACACCAATTAAAAGTGGTGGATATTAATGATAGACAGAGCATTGTAATCTAGCCAGAACAGAGGTTGGTTTTTAGTCAACATAACAAGGCAGCTGAAGAACTATTTCCTGTCTTACTTTAAACAAGTGGCTCAAACATAGCGCTAATACATCTGAAATGTATTAGCACTATGTATTGTATAGGGACAAAGGATTTACTAGAGAATCACAATAACAGCTTTACCTTATTTGAAAAGACAAAGTCACTTGCTGACAGCTAGTAGACAGCTCTTCATGAGGCAGATTTCACCTCCACGAAAGGTATGATGACACTTAATAATATAAAATCTTGTACTGTGAGATTTTGTTACACCCACACTTAAAAGCCACTATGAAAACAACAGGACTGGCATTTTGTCCCAATGTTTATGGGATGTCCCTATAATGCACTCTCAAGAGTTGGTCCCCATCATGAATAAAAACAAGAACATATACATACAAGGACTAAGTGAAAGAAAATCATTCAAATCAATCGACTGCAAATTAGTTAATTGGAGCCTAAAGGAGATTGTTGAGAAGAGGGAAAATAAAAACAGAAGTGTGTGTAATGTGCATGTGTTTTAGATATAGTGATGAGAACATACTGGAATGAGAAACTTCTTGATCTCCTCTAGAGCGTGGCCCATCCTGGCGTAGGCCTCAGCTGGCGGTGCGAATACCTCGATGAGTACATGTAAGTCTTCATTCAGATGGTGATATTTGGCCTCGCCGCTCTGCCGTAGCTCTTCTTCCTGATGGAACGTGACATTATTTAGTGTAAAAATTATTGTTAAAAAAGGCTTTAATGGAACAAATTCTTGGACTTACAAACAGTATGTAAAAAGTGTCAAATGGAAATATTTATAAAAAAGGATCTACGGCAGAGTTTTCTGTAATGAGGCTTGATGCGTTGCAGTTACATGAGCGACAGCAAAAATACTGATGTGTGTTTTGGCAAACTTCTGCAAACAGGCAGTCCTTAACAGCTTTTCAATTGCATCTGTCATGTTTAACTGATTGCTGTCGTCGTCACAAAGCCGCCTCGCCTCATAACGGATTGTGGTGAGAAGGTAAAGTACATGCTTGCATACCCTTCACCAAGATATCTGCTCTGTTTGCTGCATTTCAGCCCATCTGTCTTTGAAATCGCTCGAACTTCATTAAAATAAATTAAGTTGCTCACTGAGAAAAGGAATGTACTGACTTAAATACACTAGGCTACAACATTGATTCTCACCCCCCAAAAATCTGTGTCTTAAGAGGATAGTCATTTAAAAAAAATCCTTAACATGGAAAAGAAAGAGCTATTGTTGCTTTTTTTTGTTTCCTAAGACAGTTTGAATGAATGCAGTCTCACAGGAGTTTGGCTTAAACAGTCAAAAGTAGCTTATTGATCCCTAAATTAAAGTTAGACAGGGTTACATAATTTACAATGACTTCCAGATGTAATCTTTCATCTTTTATAGATTTCATTATATAACTACTACAAAAAGTGTATTTTTTTTAGAATTTTGTATGGCAGATAACAACAATTAGTGTATAATTATAAAGTGATAGAAAATCCTTAGTTTTCAAATGAGATAGAAATCCAGCTATATGTGTTTATTTAGACTGTGACATGCAACGTGTGGCAAGTGTTCACCCCCCAGGAACGTTGATCAGAGTTTAAGGGAGAATGGATTGAGTTAAACGTAGACAACTCTAATACGGACTCTCATACGGAGTCTGAAAATAAAGTCTCTGGCAAAAGATTTGATGGAGATCAAATCTGATAGAGCTTTGGAAATTATCATTAACAAAAATGTAATTCTCAAAATGTGTGACTCATATACAAAAAGACTTGTATCTGTGCCTGCAGTGAAAGGTGGTACTACAAAGTATTCACTCAATACAAATGCAAAACACACTTATTTGTGCCGCCTTTAGAAAACCTCTGTCATTTTGCTTCTACTTTAAAATAATCCACTGCTTTGTGTTGCTCTATCACCCCAATAAGGAAAATATTTGATTTCTTGTGGCAACATGATAAAATGTTACTGCAAAAATTTAAAATCTTACTAAGTATTTTTAGACTGGTTTCTAGTGCAAACATCTTAGTACATTTGAAATAAGACAAAACTAATTTACAAGTAGCATGTGAGCAAAATAAAGGAGCTTGTTTTAAGTGAATAATTCTGTAATATTAATGAAAAAGTATTAGCACCACTGGCAGATCATTTCACCTAAGTCTTATAAGTGAAATGATCTGCCAGTGGAACTAATACTTTTTAAGATCAATATTAAGGAAATATTCACTTAAAACAAGCTCTAATATAATGCTGAAAAGTTACTTGTTAATTAGTATTGTCGCATTTCAGATGTATTAGCACTAGAAACCAGACCAAAAATACTTGGTAAGATTTTGTGTTTAAGCTTCAAATGGTACTCCCTCAAGGTACTGCAAAATTTGTGTTTTATTATAAGGCGATACATATGTAATTAAAAAAATAAGTAAATTAAGTGAATAAGTCATTTTGTGTGGTTAAAAAAACACAAATAAATCCAGATTTGATCCTTTGAGATGAATTTAGGCTGCAACATGGTAGGTCTCCACAGGTCACTCATGCTCACCAGATGCAGCCCTTTGTTATGTTGCTGATGGTGAGAAATAGAACAGCAAAAAGCCCTACATCACACAAATGAAACAAGTTTGCTGTCCCAGTTTCTCATTTTTTAACAAAAAAAGGGAAAGATTCTTCTCTCGGGTCTTTCTGGTGGCAGCAAGATCCCTTTCCCCTCCCTCCCATCCACCAGAATGCTAACCCGTATCTCTGATGTCACCTAATTATAAATAACCTTCTTTTCGGAGAGCCGGTGGTATGTTAATGATATGTTAATTCCCCCCATAAATCTGTGCTTTTACGAACGCAGGGCTCCTCTGCGCTGTAGCCGTGCATGTCGGTGTGGAATGGGGAGTGGGAGCGCAGTGCTGGAAAGAGACAACTGCTCAGAAATCTGTCTCATCTCTTTCCTTTTATGTTTTTTTAGGTAATCTGTGCTGCATTTGCATGAACAAATATAGGAAAAGCAATCTTTATCAAGTTCTTTCAACTAGAAAATATACATATAAGGACAATTGAGGAATTTAACGGCTTTTTATTTCACCCAATGGTTGGTTTGTATTGTCTGAACATGTGGAACAGTGATCAGCAAAGTGGAATATTGGGGATAAAACAAAATGTACCAATATTATTTACATGTTATTCTGTAAGAAGATTTCATACATGCTGTGGACTCTCTCAGTTCTGATAAGAGTGATCCATCATCCAGTGTCCAGAGCTAAGCAGCCTATGAGAAGGGATTACAGCCTTCTATTTTTCTTATCTACTGGCAGCATCTTCCTTCTGTTTACTTTTTTCTCTGTAAATCTGCTTATGAAAAGCTGTTCACCCTGGAAACAGGGCACCAGAGCGCTCTGGATGCACTGCAGAGCTCCTGTAGCCAGAGCTTTGAGGAAATGAATCATGTTACGCTTTAAGGATTTAACTGGAATTTAATGATGGGTATTTTTATTACCATGACCGTGATAGACGATGGTTCTCCTGCAAACCTACTGTACTGATCCATGTGCATAGAATACATAGAATTTCTTTTCTGTTTTTTTTTTTTGGTCCTAGAAAAGTTTGCCAAGTCAAATCAAGTTCAAGTTGAAATGAGTTCAAATTCATAAACACATAACACAATAACCAATCATGAAACAATAAATCAATGAACATTACATTTTGTCAAATCCCATCATCAAAATCATCAAGCAAATACACATCAAATATATTGATAAATGTTCCAGTTATGAATGAATGACAACTCTAAGCAGGTGGGTTTTTAGCCTTGATATAAAGGAACTCAGTGTTTCAGCTGCTTTGTGGTTTTTCTGGAAGTTTGTTCCAGATTTGTGGTGCATAGAAGCTGAATGCTCCTTCTCCATGTTTGGTTCTGGGGATGCTGAGCAGAACCAGAACCAGTAGATCTGAGTGGTCTGGAAACTTGGTACAACATCAGTGATTCTTTATCTTGGTGCTAAGGCATTAATTGGATGTCCTTGCAACCTGTCTGTTTTCTACTGAAGATAGACCAGCCACAGGTGATATGCAGTTTGCAAAGCTTCATGTCGTTGACATGGCAAACAAATAGGATATTGTGCTCTGGTCAGATAAGACTAAAATCAAATTCAACAGTCAGGATAAACATAAAGTGTGGCAGAAAATTAACTATTTCACCTTTTCTTAAATCTATTAAATAGAAATGCAGATGAGAAACTGACAGGGGTGAAGAAGTAATTTTGCACTGATGGCAAAAGAAATGACAGACAAATGATGGATATTTTCAGCTGCAATCATTTATATGACAACTGATTGTCTATCTCAATCACAACAGACCTGGCAGCAGCTTTAACGTATACAAATTTAATTCAGCTTAAATTGTAGCGTAAAATCATATCAAACCTCAGCAGTCACTCAGGGCTTCAAATCTGACATTTAATTTACTAGGAAAAGACAAAAAAAGACATAAGATGGTGTCTGCACCATTTTTATTTAACTCCAGTGATTTGTGACCACATCAAAGAAAAGTTAAACAAACATACAGTTTTAAATGGAAAAAATTAAATCTGAGTTGAAAATACATAATCTACAATAAACAAATCATGTAAATTTTTTATTTGACAAATTCATTCAAATTATGCCAGACCTACAATGTTAAAATGGTTTCCAATTTTTTCTTGTTAAAAGATAGACATCCAGTTTATAAAGTGTTTATTTTCAGCGACAAAAATGGGATTTGGGTCAAACCTTTCATTGAAAAGGCTAAATTAAGCCAAGTTTAATAAATAAATTAACAGTATATTTGATGCATCAAGGTAAAGGTCACTACACTGCAAATACAAAATCTTAGCAAGTATTTTTGTAGGGATTTGGGTTTTTCTTGTGTTTATTTGAGTTTCTCTGTGTGTTTAGTTAGGTTCTGTCTCTGTTTCTCCGTAATGTCCTGTCTCTCCCTGTGATTGCCTCCCAGGTGTGTCTTATTCTGTGATTACCCTCCCTGTGTATTTAAGTCCACCTGTTGTCTTTGTCTCTTGTCGGGTCCTCGTCTAACGTCTAACCTCGTCTAACGTCGTCGTATGTCGTTGTTTCACGTCGTCCTCGTGCTGTGTTCCTGGACTTTTCAAATAAATTATTTCCTTCTATTAT
>CAEGAE010013710.1:0-26557 GCA_903067095.1 Girardinus metallicus | reverse complement strand
TAAGCTTTATCCAACCAAATCACACAGAAGCCGTAGTCCTTTTCACGGAGTCCCAGAAACTTTTCCATTCCATGTTCCTGTTCCCTTCTATGTTGTAGAGCATGGTTTCATAGGAAGCTGTGGTTGTCATTGATTTAATCCACTCATTTAGCTCGGGACATTTTGTAGTCTTCCAATGTCTTAAGATGAAGGGCAATTTTTTTTTATATACAAAAGTTTTGAAAAAGAAAAGCATTACATTTTAAAGATTATTTGTGTGAGCTGCATTACATACTGACTGAATAATCAAGAAGATTACCGTTTGCTATCCACTTTTCTGTCATCACATCCTCACCTTCCTCACTCATTAGTAAACTTCCACATTAGCAAGTTTACTGATGCGTACGTTTCTTAAACTTAAGCATAACAAAATTTTGAATGAGAAGTCGACGTTGCTCCAGCATGCAGCTCAGCTAAATGAGCAATATTAAGGTGAAGCTTAGGGAGCTTGTCAAATGTTTATATTTAAAAACAGAACCACATAAGGTGCATTTGGCATCCCACACCAAAATCTGTTTGAATCGTTTAACTTTTCTGTTCTGGAATGATTATTTCTCTTACAACTATCAACAGGCTCCGCTTTAGGATGACCGGCGGCTCCCTCTTCTGAATGGCAGCCACACTACAACGTTGAAAGAAGGTTATTAGTCAATTGAATGGAATACAATTTAATTAATCATTATTGGACAATTAATTTTAAGTCAATTACGTGTTTGCATATTTTTTCACAAATTCTACAGAATTTAAACAGGTTTCAGATGCTTCAACCATTAAGCCATGTTATCAGCTTTCTTTTTTTTTAACCAATATGTGTTTGGCTTCTCTTTGTGAACAGCTACAAATGAAGGTGTCCATTTTGTAATTCTGGTTAATTATTATTTCACCCCGGAAAATGAATAGTTCAAATACAGCCTTGAAACTCCACAGTTCAATAGACACCAACATCCTCAATGACTTCAAACTTCTGATTGGAACATTTGTGACTGTCATGCTTGTGATGCAGTTGCATACTCAAAATTTAGTCTGGCAACTAGTTTTGTGTTTGCCTTTATTTTTGCTTTTATTTTGTGGTTCTTCTTGAGTTTTCAGAATCTGAGTTGTCTGCCACAATAAAACCTTTTGTCAATATTTCTCTAGGAGTAAGCACTTTGTTTGTTTTTTTTTGTTTTTTGTTTTTGCAACTTTTGTGTCATAAAAAACAGCAATTACAGATTTGCTTTAGAGCATTAGCTTAAAGCAACACACTACAAAACTTACTCTGTCTTCACGAATGCTGTTGAGTTAGCTACAATCTCCTACCATGTGGCTTCAATCAGGCCAAAAATCCAGAGCTGCCTTTTATGTATTTTAGCCACAGTATTAATTGGAGCTCTAGGAGCCATTCAGTAACAAAATGACCTTCTACTTTGGGCTCCCTTCAGTTACACAAACAAACTGCCAGAGGAATAATGTCAGTAGTTGCAAGAGGTGATTGTAATTAACTCCGTCTCCAATTACAAAGTAGTCCCATTTCATTCCCGATTCCTTCTGCAATCCGCTTATGGAAAAAAAAAAAAAAGAAAATGTGAGAATTGTCCCGAAATGAAAAATTTTTCAAAATGGTGACGTGAAAGGCCTCTGCTGTTTGAAAGGAACTTCTCATAATAGAGCACTAGCCTTTAAAGTTAACTTTTCAGTTGGATAACAACATCTTAGCATTCCTGTCTGTAGCTCTCATAATCTGAATCTGTTTTCAGTTTCAAACAATGAGACAGGTTTGAGAGAACAAACCACAAGGCGGCTTGTAGCCAAACATCAAAATTTGTGCAGGATTCTTTGACAATTAAAAGTGAAATTGGACAAAGGAAAAACTGTTTTTAATTTTCAATATTCATTCAGGGGTTTTTTCTTATTGATTTAGGCTTTTTGTAACAATAAATATTGGATTTTATGAAATGTGATGTTAGTAACGGGGTAGCTTTGCATGTCCAAAAGAAATGCATATTAACGTCCCAAAAAATAGATTTTAAAGAGCAACAAAATAGATTTAATCATTTTTTTTCTAAACAGTTATGAAAAGCTGCCTAAATTATCGAAAAAGAGGGTATCATTCGGCTTTCCGCAGTCAGAGAGTGCATCAGTTAATCGTCATACATTAGTTTTTAAAGGTTAACTTCACAAAACCTGATCAGTTCAGATGAAACATAAATCTTAAATTTAACATATCTTTTGGCTCGATACGGTCTTTTTCCCCCTTATTCTTAGATCAAAGCTACATTTTTTGTACCGACCCCTATGGTTAGGACAGAGAACTGCGGCACGTATGCCAAAATAAAAAAAGTGAAAAGCAATACTGAGTATCTCTTTAACGCAGTTTTGTCCATATTACCCTATTTGGGTCAACTTACATTGCTGAAGAAGCATGGCATCGCGCCTGTGGACAATTTCTGAAAAGTTTTGTGTGTGCTATGTAACAAGGCATTATTGTATTATATTAGTATGCGAAAGTCTGAAAACAGCACCAGAGAGCACCAGATTTTTAGTAGAGCAATCATTCCGCTTTTTAGCAAGCACAAATATTATTTAATGCTGGAAGATTTTTTTTTTTTATTCAAACTGTTGAATAACATTCAACACAATATGAGTTTGTGAGGGAATGTTTGTGAGGGAATGTGTGCTTTTTAGGTGTTTTATTCAAGGTAATATGAAAAAAAGATGCTTCTCTGTTATTGAGAGAAGATAGCTTGGTGTGCATAGCCACTTTGACACTGAAAAATAGAAAAAAAAAAAAAGTCAAAATGCATTAAAGTACCTGAAAAAAAATCAACTCCTGACTTTTGTGGTTGGCCTCAAGTCTTTGAGCAAGGCACATATTTTCGCCATATTTTGGTTTGCATCTAAAACACAATTGTTTGTCACAATTTATAATAATGTTCAGAGGGAGATTGTAGTGTCTGCTGCAGCCCTCTATCTATTTGTGTCACTCAAGAAGACTGTAAAGCTTTTCAGCTTACAGGTGATGACTTGTCAGGACATCATAGGAGCTCTTTAAAAGCATATTAAAGTTGTCTTACAAAAACTCAAATTAGGACAAAATGCTTCCAATATCAAGAATAACGGATAATAGAGTCTCGTAAGTCATTTTTGAGTGAGTATGGCCAATGCAGATGAAATGTGGGGGAACTGAATCAGCTCAGCTAAAGTGAAATCCCTACAAGTAACAAATTAGTTCACATGAAGTGGATGAGGATGTTAGGATTACAAGTTTGTTTCATAATTAAAAAAATATTCATTGAAAAGTTGACACCAATTTCAAAATTCCTCTTTCTCCCTAGTCAGTACTGCCAGTCTTCATAATATTTATGGCTAATTGGCTCCATTAATTTTGTTTTCTCTCACAACTAAGCCACATAATTTTACAACATATATGGTTCAGCTACTTATCAATACAATTTAATCAAATAATAGAAATTTATGAAAGAAGAGACAGTTTTTTAGCCTGGTATCTTATTAGTTTATATAACTGCTAAAAGTCTTGCCACCAAACTCACAACCCAGACCCCATCCTTAAGCTGTCAAGGAAAGCTGTCCACTTTCCATCAACCTGACTGCTGGAGCCCTAATTAGACACCACATTGCTTTTATTAGCATATGACCTTTACATGTGGTTGTCTTTAGTATGTTCAGTAATGCTCAGAATCAAACCGTGTTTTGAGTTTTAAGAAGTCAGGGATACAACGAAGGATGAAATAATGAGAAAAATATTACTCTTGAGGAAATTCAAATGACAAAGCTCATTAAAGGAGTAATATCAAATGTTCACTTTAGTGTAGAAAGGCAAAAATCTGTATCATAAACTTTTAAATCCAATGTCAAGATTTTTAAATTTGGCTGAATACGCAGTTTTTGAAGGTCAAAGAGACGGTCCCTTTAATATTTTCTCTGCAAGCATTTTGACACCCTGAATCTGAAGTCAGGCTACGGAAGAAATCAGGCCACCCAGGGTCATGTAAGCAGATTCTTAACAGCATGCAGTGTTTTTTTTATATCCTTCCTTTGATAGTTACAGTTTGAATTATTTCCAAAGGTGCTTTAAACCAAGTAAACACAGCATCCAACATTCACTGGCACGCCTGGTAAAAAAAAAAAAACATTAAAATATATGTATCATTTTGTCAGTTAAATAATCTCCTGCTGGAAAACGTAGAAAAATAGTAGTAGTACCCCTTGAGGTTATAACTTGTTAGATCATTTTAACATCCATTTACACCAAATAAAACCAGTTTTTCTGAGGTACATTGCCCACCTTCTTTAATTCTCACAAGGCAGGAAATGAAAAACTAACAAGACAAAATTGAGCATCTCAGAGAAATAACTAAGATGTTTTAAAGAGCTGGAACAGCGGCGATGTTGAACAAGGTTTATGTTACAACCATCTGCAGTGGTTAAGAGAAATAAAAAGTACTTCATAAGCTTGTTGCACTAGAAGTTATATGTTCTCCATAAATGGGAAAAATTGTGAGGTGTGTTGTATACATTTGATTGTAGCATGTTATTTATCAGAAATGTTTGGCAAATTAATACATTTCTTGCTCTCAATTACATCCCTCAATTCACTTTATAAAACTATAATATTATTAGAAGGTCTTACATTTACAACAGAGTGTTAACTCAAAGATACATGCAACAGAATAATAACTTTATGAATGTAATTTAATATTGTCTGTCTCCAACAGCTTCTTCTGTGATGCTAACTTCCTCAAAGTAGATTTGACTAATGTGATTTTTTTTTTCTTTGTCACCATAAATAAAAAAGATCCCTCTGTAAATTATTCAGTGGTATTTGGTTGAAATTGAATTCCTCCTAGGCTTGATCCTTGCACACTGCCTTTCGTCAAGCTTATTCAAGGGACAAGAGAAGCTGAAGCAGCACTTGTGTTTGATTTCAGCTTTGATGGCGCAACAGTGAGGCGGTATTTCAAATAAATACACTCTGGTGTTGGAACGCCTTGTGAAAGTTTTCCCTGACTGTATCAAAAGATTTATTAATAGCCCTATTACAATATGTTAGAACAAGAACATTTTACTTTAACAAAACATCGAAATTACAATGTTTTGTGCAATATATACATTTTGTTTTTCAAAGAACAGTCCTAATCATTTTTACACCATGATAATAAGCTTGAACATGGGAGCAGCCTTGCGTAACAGATTTGCTTTAATACCTCCAGTTGTGAGTACATAAAAGTGAGAACATGCAAACTCCAGTCAGAAAGGCCTGTTTATTCAGTACCACACTATTAGTTAAAAACAAGAGTAATCTGAACAAATTAGCTGAACTGATGCTATTTAGGTCAGTTTTTCAAGACAGCAGGGAAGATGTCATTAGTGAATGCATTATTTAAATTACATACAGTAAGGTGAGTGTGGGTAACTTTCAGAAGGTCTCTAAGTAATCCACCAGACACTGAGAGGCCCCTAATTAGGGAAAACTTGTATTGATTTCTCAATCTTTTGCAAATTATCTTCACTCGGCTAAAGCTTACAGCTGAATGTTCTCACATATCATAAATATTACCTTATTCTGCACAGGACATCTGGCCAGAATTTTTATTGTCAAACAAGGCAACCTGTAAAGAAAAACTAAAAGTAAAACTACTTTATATATTTAAAAAGCATGCTTTTAATGATATTGTTTACTTTTCTACACAATTTTCAGTGAATTTTAAAAGCCAGGAAGGAAGCTTGCAGCATTTGGATTCCTGTTTTGCAGCAAAAAAAGAAAGAAAAATAACAATGAATAAAGCTCTTTGAAAAAAAAAAAGGCCTTGAAATATACGTATAAAAGCAATTATTTTCCTGCTCTCTAAACTGAACTTTGGAATACAAATATGGCCAAGTTCTTAGAAGTGAAACCCATAAAAGGCCATAAACATGGCTCCTGTTGAGATATCCTATTGTGTCTGCAGTTGTGACTTTTCTGGATTTAGAGGGGAGGAGAGAAGGCTAAGCAATCTCAATTAATTGTATTGACATCTAAAGAACAACACGTCCTTGCCTTTGGCTTTTTTGTCAAACTCTTCATGCAAATTCAACAAGAATTTGCAAGTGGAGTATGCTTGATGTGCAGAACTATTTAAGCAACATCTCCGGTGGCTGACTGGTTAGAGGGTGCTATCTCGACATTTGCTCGACATTCCACCCTCTACCACTGACAAGACAGTTTATGCCTACGAGCCCCCATATGAAGCATCAGATATATAACCCCTCTGGAGAAAGATCATAATCTCTATGACTGTCTCTGAAACTGGAAAAATCTAGAGACAAAACAATTGTTATTCACAAAAAACTAATACTTTTTTGGAAGCTATATTTATGCCAATACATTTGGTAGACACTTTTATCCAAACCAACTGTTTGGCTTTGCACCAGAATACAATGAAGATGTGATGTCACTGTATCAACCTTTTAGAACGCTCAGTATTTCAGGGATACTTTGAATACCTAAAATCAAACCCAAAAATGCAGCATTCAGTTTCCATGCTCCTTTAATCTGGTACAAACATCCAGAAAACTGCAAAAATGCAGAAACACAGAGTTCCTCTAAATGAAGACTAAAACCCCATTTGCTTAGAGTTGTCTGTGATTAATAACAACTGGAACATTATAAACGGTTGTCAATTTTTCAATCTCTCCTCATTTTCCTCTTCATCTCATCTTTTGTGGTTTCAATCATTTAAAGTACTTGGGATTGCCCAGTTGCTGAAAATGTATAGTACAAATAAACTGCCTTCCCTCTATACATGAGGATAGGACAATGCAAGCTAACACAAGCCACTTTAAAGGATGATCAATAGTCTCATAAGAGAGCGTCTCTACCCTGGGGTTTCTTAATGATAGACAACACTGTCCTGGTGGTGCTTGGTAGGTCATTCCATCATCATGGAATGACACAAGGAAGGAGTATAGATTGTTTTTATCATATTGTATGCACTACTAGCCAACACTCCTTTGACGAGATACGCCTAAGACAACATGACTATAAACGTATGAATCACACAACATGCAGGTGAGCATAGATAACCCTGTGCTGTGTAGGTGACACCACTGGTGTGAAGTGCAGCTTTTAAGTTTCCAAGTGATAACCCTTATAATATCCTCTCAGCAGTAACATTAAATTGGAAATCAATAAAAAACTGTTATCCTTTGTAAAGTAGCACCTATTCCCTAACAGGCAACCTTGGTGTTTTTGTTTCCATCTTGTAATACTTTCCGTGCAGTCATTTTGTGGTAAATGTGTTACTCAGCACTGAAAATAGGCTAGTGAGGCTGTTTGCAAGAGAATGTCTGTGAGCAGTTGTCTTAAAGAGTTAAATAATAGGTCCATTAGGCACAGTGTTTCAGTGCTCTATTCTGTTCTTAAAGGCACCGATGAAGGTCAAGCATAAATGGCTGCTGCTCCCTGTTTGAGCTGTAGACTCGGAGCTTAGCTACAGCTCTGGGAACTGGCTCACATAAAAGGGTCCGCCAACAATGCTGCTGGCCTAGATAGGCACACCAAGCACAATAGCATGGCTGTGCTAATTTAGAGCTGATCAAACTTTAGGCTAATGCATATCAAAAAAAAAGACTGCTTATGAGCCAAATTTAGAATCCAAATGTGCCGGGTACAATGTAGTTGTCATGGTAATACTGGATTTCAATGTTGTCTTTGGAATTAAATTAGCTTTTTGCATGCTTTTATTCTCGTCTTTGCTGCTTTGCTTCTAGGAGTTACATAATTTCATTTATACAAAATATGTCCAAATTGTGTTCTTGTTGTTGCCTGAGCCACAGCACATTGTTCCTTCTCAACACTGCATAATCAACACAGTGCTACCCAAGGAGGATAAGAAAGTGCACCGTTATCACTTTCTTAATGGTGGTTCTTAAAGGTGTCTGTCATCCAAAGTCGCCATTATCTGTTTCATTACAAATATTGTGAGCTGATTGGAAGTGTCCTATTTCAGTTGTCTTCTTATGACAAGACAACTGAAACTTATAGAGCATTTAGAAATAACATTATCATGCTGGCTGTCAAAGACAGTGGTGCTAATGTGATAATATGGGCTGCTTTGTTTTCTTAGGCCATGGATACCCAGAGTTGATGGAATCAGGTATCTGTTCTCTACCAGAGAATCCAGATGGCTTATACAGCAGTACAATTACCCAGAGCCAGCACTGTATAATAGTTAGCATTTAAACTACACAATTGTCCTCGTAGTCTGTAGTGTTTACATTCTTCATTAATGCAGCCATTGAATTAGGAGTATTTAGTCTTAAATATTGCTATTTAAGACTAAATAGGAGTCTTAAATAACAAAAATCTTGATAAGATCAAAGTATACAAAAATCTTGATAAGATTTTTGTCCCGAAAATCTTATCAAGATTCTTATGTTATCAAGATTTTCGGGACAAAAATCTTTGTTTTTTGTTTGTTTTTGCAACAAAACCATTTTATTATTTCAGAAAATAAAGAAAGTGCGCAACTCATTTCACTTTTTTAATCAAGGTAATTTTGAACTTCAATTAACAATTGCTTGCATCATGTAAAATCTAGAAGCTCAAAGTCATTTCCTTTTTAAGAAAGCCTGAAGCTCAAGTAAAGGCTTTGTTCATTTAAAACAAACCTTGTCAATTTGAGCAAATTTTGTGGAATTTTATTCACTCTAACATTGCATCCTATTGCAACACCACACACCAGCTACCCACATTGCACCATATGACTGAAGTTTGTTTTAGGATTTAACTTCAAGACATTTCAGTACCATTTGTTCTATTCTCACTGATTCCCTGCAGGCAAACAGACATAAGTTGGATTCTGACTTTTTCTTTCTTGATTCTGAATTGATTTCCTTTTTCCAGTCAAGAAACAACTCATAAGCCATCTTAGCTCTGCAAGGATGTCAAATCCTAACGCTTGGTGTCCCGGTTACATCCCTTTTGAACATAAGCGCTTTCAAGTGAAATTAATCAATCTCTTTATCACACGAGCAGTGTCATTACCCAACCACAGAGTGAGAAATGAAAGTGCTAATCGCACAGCAAGTGAGGCCTTTGTGTGGAAAGGCCAAGTTTTCCAGCTCTGGCTGCCTTGCAAATGCGTGTTCAATTGAGTTTTTGAGGCGAGGAGAGACTAAATTCAGAACTTATTCAAAATTCTTTGTGAAGAAAATTGAAACATGGAAGTGTCTTGAAATATGGTTCTAAGAAAATATATATTTTTGCATATAAACAAAAAACTATACCCACATACTGTATTGCTTCCACACTTGTAATAAAACCAAGGAATCTAAAATGTACTTTTTGTATTGACACATTTCTTAATAAAAATTTAAACAGGAGGGAACTTCTTCTCATCCCATTTCAGCAGATGAAATTTGTGTGCACAGATGAGTCTGAAGGTTAACTCCTTCATATACATTGTTATTTCTACTCCGCTTGTCACATATGGGAGTGTCGGTGAACAGTCACTCAGAAAAAAGTATTATTATGCTAAGTAACATCGAGGCATACAGACCTGCAGGCTTGATGATGTCAAGCAGACTAAGATTTATGCTCCCTGTGTGGGTAAGAAAAAAGGCGGTTACTCCCTCCAGAGAGTGGGTTTCTCTGAAAATGAAAGTATTTTTTCTGTTTGCTTAGTGCTTGGTATCTTTGTTTTCTAAATATGTTAAGGATTCTTACACTTTAGGCAGCATACCTAAGAATATATGGGTGTGCACGTTGAAATATGCAACTTGACACTTTTATGACACATGCTAGACTCAACGGAAAATGTGTTTTATTGAGTTTCATAGATACTAGCATTTAAAGTATATTTAAAGTATTTAAATGTAGTCTAAAGTATATTAGAGTACATTGGCTGTCCCACAACATGTAGGACAGCCAATATAAAGTGTCCTGCCAGTATATTGTCATCCCATAACTACAATCTTTTATATATTTTATTGAGATCTTGTATAGAAGACCAAACTTAAGTAGTGCTTACTTGTGAAATGGGAGGAAAATGATATATAGTTCTCAATTTCTTTCTATCAATAGGACTGAAAGGTTTTGATACCCCTAAATAAAATGTAGGACAACCAATTGCCTTTAAAAAAAATCGCTTAGCGGTAAGTAGTTTCCACTTGGTAGATAGCATCATGTGGCCTCATTCTTCAAAAACAAACTTTGGGTTTGTGAAAATTATTGTGAAACTTAGCTTTCTCAAAAAACTGCTTAAATAATTGGATCTATTTTCACATTCTTGGGTGCAGAAGCAGTAGCCCACTGAATGAAGAAATGATGCAAGATGCCTGGTGCAACCCAGGAACAGTCAGAAATCAGGAAATAAGAACAGGAATAAAGTTCAGGAGGAGTTTAGAGCAGAACTAGGGAATAGAACACGCATAGCAACAACAGAGCAAACATTTGGCGAACAAGTGGTATGGTCAAATGAGATGAAAGCCTTTTTTTCTGCCTACATGATAAGCCCTGTGTTGCAGAAAACTGACACTAAAAAAACCAAACAAACCCACGAGAAGCATTATGCTGAAGGTCACTTTGCTTTTGCAAGGACAGGAAAGCTGGTCGAACAGTCAATATTTATTTCCAATGAAATACATCCCATTCTATGTTCTATTTGAGAAAATTTGGAAAAACACCATTTTGGAATAAATACAACACATTTCACTTTCTAAATGTTAATACTTTCAATTGATTGACCCAATTTTCCTTTGCAGAAGAAAGTTATCATAAGTGTTAAAACAGCAATGGCAATGGACAATCATAAAATATTTTACCTGCTTTCCATGAAAAATGATGGGCTTTGGAAAGTACAATGTCCGAGTGGGCTGGAATGGAAAAGAGAGACGAGATGAGAAGGAAAAGGCTGAGGAAGTTCCCAGTGTGCCGTGTCCAGGCGCTGACCCCAAAGTCATCTTTCAGAGTCATAGTCCAGCCCATTGCTGCCTCTCTTACTCCTGTGAGGATAAAATGAAATTCATCACTATCTTAATAAGAAATATATCCAGAAACCTGGGCCAGAATAACCAGAGGTGGGAAGGGACTGATCATAAGGGAAAAGACGAGAATGTCACTGAGACTACCTGCTGTATGGAAATAAAACCAAGAACTTTGAGTTCAGAAACATAATATGCAGTGCCACCATCCAGAATGAGGGATTGTTCCACCCAACGGAAACAGTTTATTTCCAATTTCAGTTTGCTACATACAGCATGCATGTAGGGGAATATGCAAGGTTCTTCAGATAAACGGACAACACAAAAAAATCAACCAGGCATATTTAGATGGACAGACCTTTAGAAAGATTTAAGTTTACAAAGTAACAAAACATTTGCATGTTTCACTTGCAATTTGTTGTTTCTTCTGCTACTTTTAATCCTCAATTTATTTGGGATTTTACTGGGATTCCTGAGAGATCCGTGTCACTGACTCACTGTCTAAGAACAAAATTTTGTTCCACTGTAGCACATGGTTATTGAAGAATTTGTTATTGTTGATTAGCTTTTCAGCAAAAGCTCTCCCAGTAGTTTTTTCTTCTCACTTTGCTATTCTGAAGTCCAACATAAAAGCGCTTTATGTGCACAACAGAAAAAATTCTTTCCGCATAAACATTGACAAAGACAATAATATTAGTGTTTACAAAGATTAAAATATCCTTTCATGGAAAGCTTAATGTTTATCATTTATTGATGGTGACATCTATATATACTATTTCAAAAAAATAATATTTTCATACTGAGCATAATAATAAAAAACATCTTTACAACATGGATGTCTGCTTGAATGGTATTTGTTTTCAGTTTTGCATTTCAAATTAAAATAATGAGTTTACTAAGCTTTTTTTTAGTGATTAGAAATAATGAAGAAGATTGAATGGTGTGTTAACCACCAAAAAAAAAAAAAATTCTGCATTTGACATTTAATTTTTTTTTTTTTTTTTTTTTACATGGCAGTCCTCAGATTTGAATTTCTGTTGCTTGATCTTGTTTAGAGAGATTACATTTTAGGCTTTGGTGATTTTTCTGTGTTTTCATGGTGCTGAATTTTGTTTAATGAAAAAATATGTAGAGAAGAAGATGGCTTGGCGCCTGGACGTGGGGAGCCAGATGCACAGTTATTGATGGACGGTCCAATTTTGTTCGAGCTTTGGCGTTTTATTCCAAAGTCATTTTTAAAATAAATTCAGTGTACACACAAATCTCAACATTTGGCAATCCAACAAACTTAGTAGCAGTAATATTAAGCTGCCAGCCTTTACAGTTTCACCAGCTCTGTAGATCTGAATTTTAAAGATTTCATCTATATTACATGTAATTGAAGTCATTTCTATTTCTTCTTACTGATGCCTTTCTCTCGCATTTCTATCACCAGAATGTACTCTTTGTTCGGTTGACTGAACAACCACCCTGACGCTTGCACACCCATATGCCAATTAGACACCTCTAGCTGCTGATTACAACCCTTTCTCGCTTGCGGCACTGTTTGGAAAGCATACCTGACTACTCCTAGATTACATCTTCCCTCCAGCCTGTCTAATTTGACTATTCACAGGACAATCAGTTCTCTCTTTTGGGCTAACAGAGCACATTAGGACTAATTAGGAAACAAGATCTGGAACAGAAACAACCTATAAAAACATGCATGTCCTGGAAGAATGCCAGTGTTCATTTTCAAATGGGCATTTATTTTATTCACAGGGTCAGATTTTTTTCTTTTTGCAAAATTTAGCTGCAAACTTTTTCACATAAAGCTCGGACACAGATTGATTCAATCAAAGTATCCAACTTACTACCCCTTGAACAAATTCCTCAAACTCAGTCAAACTGTCCTAACAGTATTATGCAATTAGTTTTAGGCCTGGTCTTTAACAGGCTTTTCTAACACATAGATGTGCTTTGATCTAAACCATTCTATCCTGTCACAGCTTTGGTTTCTGTTTCGGGTCATTGTCTTGTAGGAATGTAATCATTCTCCCCAGTCTCTAATATTTTGCATTTTCTATTGGGTTTTTCTCCAGGACAGCCTTTTTCAGCTCCATCCATCTTCCCATCAACTCTAACCATCTGTCCCTGCTGAAGAAAAGCATCGTCATAGAATAATGCTGTTACCATGTTTAACGGTAGAAATGGTGTGTCAATGGGGATGTTCAGTATTGGTTTTCTGCCACGTATAACATTGTGCACACAGAATAGAACGCTTCATTTTTCTCTGATTTGGACAGAGAGCCTCCTTTCGGATGTTTGCAGTGTCCCTAACTGGCTTTATTGTAAACTGCTTATGGGCCTTATCAGAAGATTATCTTAACAATAGCTTTCTTTTAGGCTCCTTTTCATCAATTTTACATCCTTGTAATGCATGACTAACGGTTCTCGTATCAACAGATTCTTCTGCATACAATGTGAATCTCCTCAGTTTCTCCATAGTTGCAACGAATCACTTGGCTGTTCCTCAATTTAATGCTTTCTTGCTTGCTCAGAGATTTACTTTGGGGGTATTAGATTGAGGGAGGGTGAGTGCAATTACACACTACACTCCATTTGTCAAAGAAATTGAAAGTTTTTTTTTTTTTTTTGCTTTCTATTTCGAAACTGCAGATCACTTTCTATCTTATTCTATGCTAAAATCCCTCCTAAAAGAGTTTTATGTGTCATGTTGCAGGCTGGTTAATGAACAACCCAAATGCAGAGAGGCAGAGGCAGCTTGTTGGTAAAGAATTATTTAATGAAAAAATTTATGAAAAAAATTTTACAAAAACCACAGGAAATGAAGCCAGAGACAAAACAAAAACAGGAATCCAGGGGAAAAAATGATAGCAAGGAATTGATAGGAGGAACCAGCAAGGAGTGATTGAGAAAGAGGTGCTTATGTACTAAGAGGTTGGATACTGAAACAATGGACCTGGGCTGACTGGCTAACTGATTTTAGGTGAGTGGAAAGAGCAGAAGGCAGACTGAGGAGTGGGAGAGAGAGAGACAAAGTGACACAGGTGGTGAGGAAGAGTACACCAGGGGACAAGCAAATTAATCTTACAGTAAAGCAAATTAAAAATAATAAATTCAGGTTACTAAGAATAACTATACACAATAAATCAGCATAATAAACTAGAATCCCTTAGAAAAGACTGGACTAAAAAAACAGCAACAAGACTGATCTAACCAAAATAAAAAAACTAACAAATAATAATGAAACTAGAATCAAATCAAACTACAAAGCAACCTAAGATCCTAACATTAAGTGTGTGATAAAATGCTAAAAAATAAATAAATAAGAAAAGGTTCCAGGGGTACAGATAATGTCCAAGGCACTATAAAAAAAAAAAAAAAAAAAACGCCTAAAGTTTATTAAATTCAGCTAAATATCTAGGTCAAAGGCACCATGCCAGGCTCTCATTGGATGGAAAAAACCTGGCGATCAGCAGCATGGCTAGGATGATGCTGCGCATTGCGTTGGAAACTACATGATCTGAAGGAATGCAATCTGTCGTCCTGTCTCCTGTGGTCCTGGTTTGGTGCCCACTCACTGGACTCAGTCAGCGAAAATCCTGCAGTTATCATAAGGGAACAGATGCGCAGAACTCCACAACCCTCAGTTTCACAGGTGGTCATAACAATTAAGACTTGATGAGATGTTTCCAAATAAAAGAAAAAAGCTAATTTGGTTTGCCAAGGCTCTAAAGAATCAACATGTGATCCTCCAGCCTCTTTAAATAAGCCAAACACTGCTGAATTCAAGCGGAAACACATTTGACTACAGCCTGAGATGCAACCTTCATCACTGGATTTCCACAACATTATTTAGCCAACCAGGTCTTTCTGTCTTTACATTCTCTGTTGATATTCACGCTTCTGTTCCTATCTTGTCTTTGTGGTCTGCATTCAATACGGTCTGGTTAACAAGGCTGTAAGTATTTTTTCCACATTGTTGTGCATGTAATTGCTTTTGATTGCTAGCAATAAAAACACCATTCATGAAAGGAATGACCATGAAGCACAGAAACAACTATGATGCAAACTACGATGTCTTTTTGTTTCGTTTTCTTTTGGACTTTGGTGAGCTTTAGGTTTTGTTTTGAATTCTATGATTTTGAAGTTTATGGCTTTTGTATTCATTTTTTTTATGTTGTAATTATATCCCTCTTATTTTATTGTTCTCTCTGTCTCAGCAGCATGATGTTTGAAACCCAAGATAGTCGAGGTTAAAGGAGAATTTGATAAACAATCAAAGTACAAATATCATCTACTGTTAAATCAAAGTTTGAACAGATTGCTGGGTCATCTTGTTCCTTTTGTAAGTCCTGTTATATACAAATGTTGTCTATCTCTGCTTTATCCATAAGCTACTATATTTACAATGTAGACTAAGAACAAGCTTAAAAAACAAAAAAAACAAACAACAAAAAAAAAAAAGATTCAATGGTTGTGAACTTAAATTTAGTATGAGGATAAAAAAAAAGGTACTGTTTAATTATTAGGGGCTCTTTTTCCCTCTTGACTTTCATTTAAAAAAAAAGGATGAGATCAGGATATCAATGGGATCAGAAAAACTCAAATGTATTCTAACCTTTTAAAACACTGTACATCCAAATGAAAATGTTTAATGCATCACATTTTAGATTTTCACTGTGCATAATGCCTCTTGTCCAGTGCTGGAGATAGGCACCAGCCCTATTTTGGAATAATGCATGATATATGAAACCCACCTGTGCAAGGTGACCTCCAGTCATCCCTTTGGGTGATACTGTTAGTAGAGCTGCAGATGACTCTGGGCAGTCCTTCCCGAGAAGAAGTTAGCTGAGCAGAGAGGAGGCGTCTGAAGATGTTAAGTCTGGCAGGGATGGTAAATCGCCTGTGCCAGGCCTTCTGCTTGCAGCATCATGCAATAGCTTAATCTGGTACGAATGAATGTGTGGTAGGCTAGGACTATGTCACACCTCCTCCAGCAGCGAGCACCTTCGAGGTGCTAACTCTGTCAAGCGCCCACTCACTCAAGTACTGGCTGGGGATGGCCCAACCAGCATGGGCAGCTGTAAAGAGTCTGAGGAGAACAAAAACAGAGAAAAATAAAACAGATATAAACATCTGACCAGAGACTAGTAAAATTGTTGATATAAACTTGTTTCAGGATAGCTGCAAAACGTCGAAAAAAAAAGAATGAAAAATGGATTGTAGATGATCATGACCCCTGAGTTCAGTGTTCTTTATTTTGTGCACCATCAGCAGAAACTGGGATAAAACGGAGTATTTGCAATTCACTCATCTTGTTTTCTCATCCAATATAATGCTTCAATCTAGTGCAATGCACACACACAGAGTTTGCACATGAAAAGAAGTATTAATATTATGTTTTCAGATTTCAGATTAACTGCAGCACTACAGGAGACAAATCATGTCACTTGAGCATCATTTTAATGAAGCTCTGGATGTTGTTTATGAATCTTTTCTGAAACAGCATAAGGAAGAGTCTCTTATTTATTCCTTAAAACACATTCTGATATCAAAGACAAAAGTTGAAGCTTTGGGGGTTTTGCTCTTTGCTATTCAGTGATTAACTGTCAGCCCTGTAGCCAAGGCTGTTCATCGAGCTCACCCACAAGAAACTGATTCTATCAACACCCTCTGCCTTTAGGTCCCATCCACTCCCTAGTTCTCTGAGCAGCTCCGCAGTCTGCTTTCCAACTGACCTGACTGTTCAAGGCCCTGAGATCCCCAGATCCCATTGACCCAGAACTTATTACTTAAAGCTTTTAAGGGCATTTTCTTTGCCATTCTATTGTTGTTCAAATTAGCTTGTTTCTGCAGCTGCACTTCTCGACTTACAGATGGCTAACAAACAGGATGAATGTAAGCTACTATTGAGGATGGAGCAATCAGGTGAAAACAAACCAATTTCAGCTGTGGACAAATAGTTAATTTAATGTAAATTTGTCTATTACCATGGAACTCTATCGGTCTCTTGCTAATACATTTTTAAAGATTGAAGCAAAGACAAAAATCTAGTTTCCGTTTGCCACTTTGTAGGTGCAGTATGTGCACATACAAATACTGCAGTCATGTACTTATATTGAAAGAGTGTTGATTTATATTTTAAGTTATATGGCAACATTACAGCTTTGCTTCCAAAGTAATTGTGGGTATTAATGTTATGCTATATATCACAAAATATTTCCAATCTATCCGTTTGCTATTAAAATAAATAAAATAAGTCTAAGCAAGCTAATATCAAAGCATACCACCATTGTTTTGATTACTAATGCTAGATTTAAAGGGCCTTTTATTGTTTTGTTTTGAATAATGACTGCATCTGACCATGCGTTGTTTTGAGTCTAAAACATTTGGAAATGCATAACTTTACACTTGTTAAATAGCGTTCCCATTTTTTCAAACCTTACCACTCCATCTTAACAGTCTGTATTCAGATTTAGCAGCTCTGCAGTGGAGAGTAATGTAAATATAAGCATCAAAAGATAATTATGACACTTTGTGTTAATTGTAAATCATGTAATTGTAAGAATTATAGCAGTACTGCACATTGTGTCACATTGTGTCTGTTTGGTTTATTTTAGCATACATATCTTGAGCAAAAATAGATATAAACGTTTAAGTAAAAGCATTCTGGGTGGGAACATACCCGTTCCAGGGGACATTAGATTCAGAATGAAGCTCAGAAAAAAAACAAAAAAACAGAATTGAAGCATTTCTACTTTAATTATATGAATGGCATCCGTTTAACTGCTGTGGCTTCACCTTGTAGTCTGAAGTCTGAGAGTTAAAAGCTGGCTTTACTTAATAGCAGAGCTTTTGCTTTGCAGTATCTTTGTTGTTTTCCGTTTCATCACTGTGTGCATGTTTTCAATGTCGCCAGTCATTTTCTGAAGGTGTCTTTCACTTCACGTGTTTTGCTGTTGCAAAAATATTAATTCTGTTTTTGTTTCAACTTCCAACTTAGTAAACAAGAAGCTGACAAAATATTCCCACTGCAAAGGTTAGATCTTTAGTTTTGAATATGACAAGCTGTAAAGACGGGCAGCAAAGTGCAGCTGATATATTTCTGTAAACTGCACCACTCTGGGAAATGAAGACCTACACATGCAGCTGAATTAAGAACACAATAGTAACACAGAATTCAACAAGTATCATTGCAATCTTATGCTCATAAAAGCATATATCAACCAGGGTTTGCCCCAATGCATTATAAGCCTGGCGGGCCACCAGGCTTTATTTGTGTCCCCTCCAGGATAAGCATTGCTTGTTTATTTAAGTCTCTTTAAAATGTTTGCATTTTTTTAAGACTTTATAGTTGGTGTTCAGGTATTAATCTTCCGATCTTTTAAAAACACATAATTATCAAGTGATATTTTTAAATTTCCTGTCAACTTTAAACATTTTTTTAAAGTTGACAGGAAAGACAACACTTAAGACTTAGTTGCAAAGCTTTATCAAAAAACCACATAGTTACTGCAGGCCCTTTATGGAGTTCTTCCAGAGACCAAAAATATGTTGCACATGGCACTATCTGAAAAGGGAAGGTATCTCCACCCTACCAGCCTCAAACAACCAGCCTTCTGAAGGCAGCTGCTCCTGGAACTGAGGTTATCAACTCAATCAGCTGCATGTTTATCGCTTTTTTTTTTTAACATACTATGCTTCTTTCACCCTGTCTCCCTGTGCTGCAGGTGCAGGGGTATTGCTAGTTAAGGAAGCAGACAGAAGAGCAGGACTGATGCCAGGAGGAAAATTTTTAAAAAGTTCCACACCTGCAGGCTCACCAACCACAAATATCAATCAAATGAAATGAAACACAAAATAAGGCTAAACAAGGTTAAATGGCTCCTATTTTAAAGATGCCATCTTTTGTTTCCTACATAAATACCCAGCAATGATACAGCAGAGTGTCATTACAAGCAGGGTGTGCACCCTGAAAGATAGATGCAAATTTATCAAATAAGTTCCTGTTTATTATTAAAGAAAAAGAAAGATTGATTCCTGGGTTCCAAACTTTACATTACAGGGAAGCTTCTTTTTCTTTTTCTATTTTGAAAAGTCAAATGTTTCTTTTATAGTTTTAAATAAGAGTACCAAACTTGGACATGATGTGTCAAATGTAAAGTACTGCCTTCAACATCCAGACCTCAGAATATTCACAGAGACTAATACAACTAGATAATGCAAGACTGTCTCATCTCTTCAAAGAAAATGCTACTGCATTTTGAAACTGCTATGTCTCACGAGATGTCTTCTGCTAAGTACTTTTGCCTTAGGCAAAGAACAATAACTATGAACAATAATATAAATATATCTACCATACAATTATGTTTTCCTCTGGGCTCCTTAGTTTAATATCAAATGACTCACACTTAAAATAAGTGATTTCAGACTCTAAAGAACCATCCTGCGCTTTAGGAGAGGTACGTTGGGATAAGATATTTGTTAGCTTGAAACCATTAAAGAACCGAGATTCCCAACTTAAAAAAATCAAATGTTACAACTGCTATAATAGAAATATAAAAAGCAGTTTTAAAAAAATGGCCTATGCTTCTAGGTAATATTTGGAGTGAGTAAGAAATGGAGAAATAAAGGGTGCCAGCTTTAGTTCCGGTTCAGAAGAGTGAGAAATGGAAACTTGGATAAGAAGTAAGGAGAGGGAAACATCATAATTAAGACAATGTGCAGAAGCACCAGAACAACATGGACTGATCTCAGCTGCATGTCCTCTGAAGATAAACGGTGAAACTGATCACATTAGTCACATCAAATATAGTAACATGAAGGAAATATTTACGCCATCATGCCTTAATACATGTTTTAATAAGTCTTAAAATTCTTGTTCAGTCTTGGTTAGTGTTTCACTTGAGGTAGAGACAAATAAATCAAGCAAAGCTGCATTAAAATCCTATCCCTTCTGCTACATGGCATTCGGATGAGAAAAAGAAAGGAATAACTGCCCAGAGTGTCTGATCCCAGCTCAGCCTCATATCTTTATAAAAAAAAAAAAAAAAACTGAAGAAACTCAGAGAGTCAGAAGCAGCCATGCATTTTAAAGATATGTGGATGTACTTCAATTTTAACAGACATGGATGTTTAAAAGAGAAAAATACCTTGATGCACCAAGGCTGCTTCAGGCATGGAAAAAGGTGTTAAATTACACAGCTAGACAGTCATGCACCATTTACTCTTGTACACACCTTCCCCACTCAATGTAGGCACATGATTCAACGGCCCTTGGAGAAATCCGACGCTAATTGATGCAATGCCTAAAACAAAGTCAGAGAGCACTGTCTCGTTAGCGCCATAATTCTCGCTGAATATTTTTTCCCACCATAAATTTTTTATCAAAGATATGGGGGGAAAAATATGGGATGTTAAAGCGGTGTGGAACAATTGGAGCACTAAAGCTACACAAAAAAGAAGTATTTGTTTTGAGGAGTACACTGCCTTGTAGGAGGATAAATCTCCCTTGAACTTTTTTTGTTTTGTCCCAGAACAAGCACAAACTTGTATATAATAATTTGGTATTTTGTGATTGTATTCAGGACATCTTGAAAGGTTTTCATTTGGTTCATATTTTTCTCCATTTTTTGGGATGCTGTTCATTCTAATATTACTTTAAACTTCTCCACAGCTTATTTCTTATATATCATGTGTGATCTTTGATATTCATTATGCCTTTTGTTCAGTAATGTTCTGAAGAAACCCAGAGAGTCAGAAGCAAACCTAAAAAATTCTTCATATAACAGTTGCATTCTATAATGCCAAACATATCACTATAATACCAGTGGGGTTTTTTTCTGCCTCCATAATAAAGATTTTACTTTTCTACAAAAAATGAGATGTTTTGAGTAAATATATTATTAAATGTATTTGACCCATTCATTGCAAACATGCAACATACTAAGATAAATCATTGTATTTCATTATGAAAAATATAAATATTTGGGCAATTTATATCTAAATTTCTATATAAAAATTGATATTATATTTTATTTAGATCCACAGGGCGAAAGCATATATCATGGAACTCTATTCATTAGTTTACTTTTAAAGGATATTGGCTGTATCTAATTTCATGTAGAGGTATAAGAATTGGGGCTTAAACGATTCAAGTACCTCGATTATTAAAATTCCTCGAGGAAAATTTACCTGCCTCGAAGCTTCGTTAATTTATGTTTTATTATTTAGCGCTCCGTGTTCCGGTCGGAACATTACTTGCGTTGCACAGCGTTCTCACTTCCGCCTCTGAGTTGTTGATGAAAGCTAAGTGTTAACGGCATAACATCCAATTTTCAAGTTCGGCCAGTGGGGATGTTATTGATTGATGATGATGCCCGGGTTTTTATTGTTTTTGGGGGACCAATAGGCATCCTTAAAATGACCGGCACGATGCCTGGAGGTACGGCAGCCTTTCTCCTCTGGGAGCTGCTGGTTCAGCGCGAACGGTGGGAAGAGGCTGCAGGAGTATTTATACAGGTGAGTGGATAGACTGAGCACGGCAGGCAGCTGAGTAGTTGATGGTTACACTAAGTGTAGCTTTACGGACAAACCGCACAATAAATTTCATATCATCCCGGTCTGAACAAACGGGTAGCAGAAATCATCGTGGCGGTACATGGCTAGTAGATGAGTTTCTGAGAGTGACGAACGAAGGTGCCGTAAATATCCCCCATTTCCTCCCCTCCACCCCCATCTTACGTTCATTCGCCTGCCCCATCTATCTCCATTTTTTCAACTGATTAGTCCTCTCCTGGGACTAGAGCATTCAGGTAACCGTATCTAAGTCCCAAGTGCCTTAGATCCAGAAGGGATTGTTGCCCAGGAAGGGAGCCATCACTGTAAGCAAAGAGGAGCAGCATGACAGCGTCAGGATTAATTTTTGAGGAGGTCTGCTTGCTGAGGCTGGCAGATAACATGGGTCAGTAGTCTCAGAGACACCTGGACCCTGAAGCAACGGGTGTCCCTCTGGAAAATATCTGTTAATGCACCGTGGGTAGTGGTGGTGATGTGTATTCACGTGTAGGCGTGTGTTTGTGTGTGTGTGTGTTCAGTTGCATGCGTGTGTGGGTGGGCTGGAGGAGGAGCTGATACTTGCTTAGCCCGAAGAGGCTATCCAGAGACGACTGAAACCTGAAAAAAGTCAATATGCAGAGGGAAAGAATTGTGAGCAAGAAGGGAATCAAGGGTGAAATTAAAACCCTGCTGCAAGTGATAAGTAGTTGTGATGTGAAGTCTCTTTATTTATTCAAAAGCAAGGAACTCTGTGGTTTGAACCAGGTTCCACCATGTCGGAGCAAGACAATGTTACATGCACATAGGGGAAATGAATCCCTTACTTCATTGTTTATTTAAAGAGCGTGCTGTAACTTTGTTTTTTGTTTTTTTTATGATATTTATATTGTTACGTCAAGCCTCCTATAATTTTACATTTAGAAATGCCCTAGCTAAACTGTACATGTCAAGTGCTCAATTTGTACTTGTGCAGTTTGCACTTGTTGAGTGCAAACTGTACTTATTGCACTTGTTGAGTTGTCCTCAACAAGCACTTTCACATGAATAAATGTAGAGGTTTTCTTTTGCAAAAAGACTAGTTGTTTACTTTGGAATATACATAGAAAAAAATAGTTGTGGTATAAAATATATACTTAGTTTAGAAAATGAAAAGTTGAAAAAAGGTTTACAAGTAAAAAGTACTTCAATATGACCATAATAACTTAGACAACACAACCAAATTTCAATGATCTAATCAAATTTTCTACGCTACTTCCAACCTACTGTCAGGAAATGTGGCTATGAGACTCCAATCAATTGTATCTACCCACAAAAAGTCATTTAAGAGCTCATTTGGTTGGTCGGGGATCATAATAGCTAATATTTCATAAGAGTTGAGTTATCCTCAACAAGTTCAGAACAATAATCAGGAAAAATCAGGTGAACAGAAGATATGTACTAAAATTAAACTGTGTGCGAGATTTAGACATTTTATTTATCCTAATAACTTATGAATTGCATAACTAGAAATAAAATGAATAGACAATGGTTTAATTTAAGTACATGGGGCTCAATGGCAATTTATTGAAACTAACTATAGAGGGCAAGTTAACCGTTGTACATAGGGTAACTCCAAAGAACCATTGAGTACATCCTGACATGGATGAATCAAGCTGTGAAATGGTGGTAAAAAAAACTCACAGTTCATTCTCACCTAAGCTAAAATACAAATTATCAGAGGATCTCTAATTTCTCCAGTTAATAAAAAAATAAAAAATAAAAAAATAAAAACTCTTAGCACTATCCAACAAGCACACTAATCACTGTGACTATTAGAGAAAAGTTAAACAAAACCATCAAGGAAAAAAAAAAATAATAATAATAAAAAACATTTGACTGAAGATCAGTTTAATGTTAATGTTGAGCAATGTTTGACATTTCCACCTTAAAAGATGATTCTAAAGCTCTCCAGTTCACAATTTGAGGGAATTAGTGGAAGCACAGTGGAGCTGTTTTAAGGAGGGCTTGATATATAATTCTGCCAAGAGATAAGATCTCTCAGCACTGAAGGAGCCGTGCACTATCTGAGAGTCTGGATGATAAGTTTGTCGTTTCAAAGATTATGATAGTAGATCTATTAATATGCAGAAGAAAGCCTGTTTAGCTCCTTTTACTGGGAACTATGGTTTCGGGCAGAAAGAGCACTAAGATAAACAACTTCCTGTATTGACTGATGAATGCCAAAGGGTTCAAACTTTAACCTCATTGAGCCAGCACACTTTAAGAGAATAGCACAAACGATTTGCCGGGTACCACAGAATTTAAATAGAAATTATTTTAAAAGCAGCGTCTGACCCAGATGTAACAGACGGTTGATATGCTCTGCAAGACAAAAAAAAAAAAAAAAAAAAAAAAAAGGCATCACCCAAAAGTGTCAGTATCATCCAACACTGATGAGCAGAAAATGGAGAAGATAGAAACCAATTTGTCACTCACTATGGGTGTTTATATAGAGGCGTAGCAATAAAGAGAATAAGAGCTCTGTTTTGGCAAAGACAATTAGGCTCTTTTCTGTGTGATCAAATTCCACCGAGCAGTATTCGTTTCTCAAACATGTCAGAAGAATACACAATAATTTGAGAAGTTTGTAGTGATTGCATCAAATTCTTCATGTCTCACATGACTTGAAAAACAAAAGCCGGCTACATGCTTTGGTTGAAACACCCACTTAAGCACATTATGAAGAAATTCTTCCTAAGAAAATGAGATTGTGATGCTGATAAATTTTTTTAATATCAGTTCCTCAGGACTAAAACTAGTCTTTACTACACTAATTAACTTTATATATTATTATTAAGAGTTTTCATTTATATTATCACTAAGGTAACCATTTTACAATGTGTGTTGGTATTCTACCATATCAGTTGTCTGTTAAAAATGTATTACAACATGAAATCTAAGATTTTATTTGATAGATTGACAGTTGGTAACTCATAACTGTGCTACCATGAATATGTGATTCAAAATCACACATTTTGAATCACAGTTTTGATTCAACCCAGCTGAATCAAAACTTAGAAACACCTTCACCTGCAATAACAACTGCAAGCCTATTGGGGTTGTTCTCTAATGCATTTGGACATTGTACATTTGTGCATTTTTAGAAAAATAGCCCATTTCAGTAAACTTGGATGGAAGGAATTTGAAGACCAGTTTTTAACTTTTGCTACAGATTTCAAGTTGGATTTAGTTTCGGCCATCGGCCGGGCTATTCAGCCACAAAATATACTTGGATATAAATTATTTTTATCTAATCTTTGCTTGTATGCATCTCAAACTATAAACTATTTCAACCTATTGACCAACCAACAGTTGTCAACAAATTCTCTGGCTAAAGAAATTATGCACTACTTAGTGCGTTTCATGTAAAACGCCATGAAAATATGTAGAAATGCCTGGTTGTAACATGACAAGATGGGATAAAGTCCTAGTGGTATTAATATTTTTTCAAGACATTGTAAGCAACAGTGGAAAAGGCTGGTATTAGGTTGATGCTCAAATCTCTTCCTTTTCATTCATCAGCACAACAGGAACACTTGCCTGGGATTCCAGATGGATCATGTTAAAGGGAAGCTAGGAAATGTTGCATAAAGTTGCCTCTAAAAACAGCCGTTGAGTTTATTCATTGTGCTTTGTACATTTTGGTTAGGATGTGACGTGCAAAGAAACCCTTCCCCTGCATTTGAGCAAGTCCCAAAAACTGAACGACAAAACTAAGACAAAGTCAAAGGAAATACCAGCAGTTATTGGAGTGAAAGTCAACATATTATAACAAGAAAACTAAGCGTATCACTCTCCCATTCAGTCAAATGTAGGAAGGGTATTACATTGATTGAGGTTCACTGTATTGTTACTCTTAAAGTGTTATTCAGATTTCAAAAAAAAGATACGACTCTAGTGAGGAAAGGGGAAAAAAATACAAAGAGGCCAGTCACATTAAATTACTCTGAGACAAGAACAAAATCTCCAACACTGTCTTGAAATGTAATCTATTGATCTGTGGCCTGGGGCGTGCCAAGCCGCTACCAGACATTTCTCGTCGTCACCTTCCTCTTTACATTCATAATTTTTTTTGTCTTTCATTCATGTGCAAAAGCTTCAAGTTCTATGCTATCTGGTTGTCAAAAATGGGCACAAAGGTAGAGTTTAAATTCAGAACAACTGTCACAGAGAAGGCAACAGTTTTTTCTTCTGTCTCAGTAAAACAGCATTGGTAGACCTTTACATTAGTACAGAAATCTTCTCTTTTAGGTCACATCCCCTATCTACTAAACGTGCAAACATGGTTTAGTTTTTAAAAGAATCTAAGATACATAATTGCATCTAAGGTGCAATTAGAGTGGCCTACTACCCTAGCAAGTGTGTTTTTAGATTGTGCAAACAAAAGAAATCCATATTTCACAACTGTTTTGCATTATTCACCAAGCAGATATCACAAATTACATGCAGATGCAAACATAGCATTAATTCAGCATATCAGAACAATTGTGACCTACTTTAGGCTCTGCCTTTCTCATGCCTCATTCTAAGGAGTTGGGCTATCCTGAGCGAACTCTGTAGTTATCTACAGGTTTAGGCTGCTGAAGGACAAACATACTACTTTTCCATACGTCCCTAGTGACCTATAAAAAATTAACTGAATTGAATTTTGCATCAGGTTGCAATTCTGTATTCAGCCACAAACACACCAGATGCAGCCAAGTTGTCAAAAATATTATTTTAAGATTAAAATACCTGACCTAATAAGGATTTTCTTTTTTTTTTTTTAAGAATAATATGTCTGAAATTAGGCTGCACAGTGGCGCAGTTGGTAGAGCTGTTGCCTTGCAGCAAGAAGGTTCTGGGTTCGATTCCTGGCCCGGGGTCTTTCTGCACGGAGTTTGCATGTTCTCCCTGTGCATGCGTGGGTTCTCTCCGGGTTCTCCGGCTTCCTCCCACAGTCCAAAAACATGAC
>CAEGAE010013707.1:0-38850 GCA_903067095.1 Girardinus metallicus | reverse complement strand
CGCAAATAAAGTCCCGGCCGGAACACGGTGCGCTAAATAATAACACATAATATAACGAGGCTTCGAGGCAGATCAGTTTTCCTCGAAGAATTTTAATAATCGAGGTACTGGAATCACTCGAGGAATCGTTTCAGCCCTATTTCAGACTATAAAACCTTTCAGTTTATATTTAAATATGGTTAGACAATTAGTGTGCTTTAATCTCGTCATTCCACCTTACATCTTCAGTGGCTGTAGGTCTCTTTGGTGACTTGCAGTGGCAGTCTTCCTCTGGTCTGGTCACTTAGTTTGGGAGATGAAATCTCATTTAAAGTTTGTTTTTTTTCCAACATGTTCCCTATCTGTGATGCTTGCCTCAACTGGCCAATTTATTGAATTTAATAAAATGTAAATGTACCTATTTTTGCTTTTATGTCTTATGATGACGTGGGTTTTAGCCCTGTTGTTCTCTACCGGCTCCCTTGGTATTTCCACCTCACTTTGATGCTAAGCGCATTGGGTACATTGTATGTATTCTGGATTTTACACATCCTCTACTCTGGTAATATTTATAGGACTGTCTACGGGGCATATTAACTCTGCTTGCACATGGAGTCACATTTAGCTGGTTTTTGCTTTTGAGCTGAAAGAATGGGCTTCCTGCTATACAGGGACTTGTTATGCCATAAATTTTTTCTCTTCTTCCTCCTGGGTTGACTTTCTTCCTCAGTTATTAGTGATTTAGTACACTTCCAAAAATCAAATTTCTTTGTTGATGTTACATTTTAGCCTTTGTAAGCTTTTCTGAAGAACTTAAAGTAACAATCCAAATGTGTAGGAAAGGATTCTTGGATTGAATTCAAATGTTTTAGCCAGGATGATCAAGACAACTTATTCTAAGAGTCTCTTTTGCTTTATTGTCTTTGTCTTTTGGAGACAAATGAGGTCACAGGGTTAAGTACTTGCAATCAAGTATAAACATTTGAATGAAAAAGTACTTGTTCAATAAAATACTTGTATTTTAATCTCAAACATAATTGGAAAGTAAACATTATCTTATTTCCTAATCTTCCTTTTCTTCCCTTTATTCTTTTATTTTTAGGCTCTGCTCTGCAGCGTCGCTGGCTATTGTTCCAACTCCTGATGCAGGTGTGGCTAGCGGCAAATCCATCTCTAAGTGATCGCCACTGCCCTAAAAGTTGCCGCTGTGATGGAAAAATTGTCTACTGTGAGTCAAGCGCCTTTCGTGATGTCCCCAAGAACCTTTCAGGAGGCTGTGAGGGCCTGTCACTGCGGTACAACAGCCTCTCCAGTCTGCGTGCAGGACAGTTTGTTGGTCTCAACCACCTTATTTGGCTCTACTTGGACCATAATTACATTGCCTCTGTGGATGCAATGGCATTCCAGGGGGTCCGCAGGCTTAAAGAATTGATTCTAAGTTCGAACAAGATCACATCGCTCCATAATACAACATTTCATCCTGTCCCTAATTTGCGGAATTTGGACTTGTCATACAATAAACTGCAAGCCTTGCAACTTGGACAATTCCAAGGGTTACGTAAACTTCTTAGTCTTCACATACGATCTAATTCACTAAAAACTCTCCCAATGCGTCTTTTTCAAGACTGCAGAAATCTTGAATTCCTTGATCTTGGTTACAATCGCCTCCGGAGTATCACTCGAAATGCACTTTCTGGACTTGTCAAACTCACTGAATTGCATTTGGAGCACAATCAGTTCTCCAAGATAAATTTTTCCCATTTTCCTCGACTCTACAACCTACGGGCTCTTTACCTGCAGTGGAATCGCATTCGATCAATGAGCCAGGGCCTAACTTGGACCTGGGCCTCTGTCCAGAAACTGGATCTGTCAGGGAATGAACTGACAGAAGTAGATCCCGTAGTTTACCAATGCCTACCAAACCTGCAGACTCTCAACCTGGACTCTAATAAGCTGACAAATGTTTCTCAGGAGGTTGTTGATGCTTGGATCTCACTGACCATGATTAGTTTAGCAGGAAATGTTTGGGACTGTAGCCCTGCCATCTGTCCTCTTGTGGCTTGGCTGAGAAACTTTAGAGGGGCAAAAGAGACCACAATGATTTGTGCCTCTCCCAAGAAAGCTCAAGGAGAGAAAGTGATGGATGCGATTGAAGCATTTGGGGTTTGCCAATCCAACCAAGGGCCAGTACTCACAGTGAACATTACTCCAGACCTATCCAGGGTCCCTGTACAGACAGAGCATAACCCATCTGTTCTGGCTTTGACAACTAGCTCGGGGAAGAGATCTGAGGGATCTCTTTGGGGTCCTACTTCATTGGCAGTTACCCCACCTGTTGCACTTCCTCCAGAGCAAGACTTGGAGCCTGTCTCCTTCCATAAGATTGTGGCTGGAAGTGTTGCCCTGTTTCTGTCCGTTGCAATGATCCTCTTGGTAATTTATGTGTCGTGGAAGCGCTATCCTAACAGCGTGAAACAGCTCCAGGAGCACTCTGCCGCGGCTCGCAAGCGTCGCAAGAAACCCCGAGAGACGGAGCGCACCCTTAGCTCCCCTCTGCAGGAGTACTATGTGGACTACAAGCCCAACAATTCTGAGGCCATGGATGTGCTCGTCAATGGAACTGGACCATGCACCTACACCATCTCAGGCTCCCGAGAATGCGAGGTATGACACACTACTAACACTACGCTCAAATTAATTGAATAAAATGATGGCAAAAGAAATTCTTTTGCTTGTAATGTAATACTTCATGTTTTCTGATGGATGTTTCACCTAAAACCAATCTCTTCTCACATGCATTGTTTGCTATGTCACAGAACAGCATGGAAATACAGACAAAATGAAAGTTATTGTCACACTATATGTTCTTTGGTTTGTGCTATTTGACTCTTTTCTTTTTTAGCTTATTTATGTCCTTGTTTGGATTTCACACGCTTGTTCTTTGTGTTGGTATGCTTTTTTTAGTATTTTTAAAGAACCATTTTTTGTCGCCATTAAAGCTTAAGGACAGCACCTACAGGCTGGATGTGAATGACAGTAGTACTCTTTTTTTCCCAGTAAATGGAGCTTCCTCAGAGCAAATGACTTCACACTTTTTCTTGACACAGCTATGACTCAAGATAGTTGTTGAAAAGCTTTGCAGTCCCCCAACAGCATTGCCTTGCAGCTTTCCTTTCTTCCCTTTTATACTATGGCTGTAGTTACTTGCTTGTTTGCTCACTTGCCTAATTGATTAGTCAAGCATAAACTGAAATGAATACTTTCACTGGCCGTTGACACTTAAATTCACATTCATGGAGTTAGGGAAAAAAGTATTTTTTGCACACAGACAGAAACAGTCTTTGATAGTCCTTAAAGGAGTGTGAATCCTTTGAAATGTTTTACACACAGGCAAGTGATTTTCTTCAAAAAAAGTATTTACACACCACATCAATGCTGGGATAACACACTTCTTCGCTTGCTTTCACTTACCCTCCTCTTGTGTACTTGACCCGCAGTATAAGGATAAGGTAAACCTCTTATTTCAAGAAATACTTACCTCTGATTTTCCAGGTTACATTTTATTTATTCACTATTTCACTGATCACATTAGAATTGTGATTATTGTGCCTTTAGCTCATTTACCACCTATGTTGTGGGGTTTCTTCTTCTATTTATTCCCAAAGGAATTGTGATCCAACCTAAAAGTACTGCTAGAAAATTAGATTAATTAGGTTTAGAAAACTACTCGAATATTTCTGCGATGTCACAAATAGCTGCAGTCTTGAAAACATGATACGGTTTATGCAGGGGAACTTACTGAAGTGCTAGGCTAATTTAAAAATGGTTGCTATTTATTTTCAGATAATGTGTTCTTATATATCATACATAAACTAGTGCTGTCAATTGATTAAAACATATCAGATTAATCACATTAAAGGACTGATTAATCAAGACGAGTCACTATGTTTAACTTTGTAAGCTTGAAATGTAAATATTGAAGCATGCATCAGCAACACTGTCCTTGTTTTTTGCCACATACAAAGTGAAGAAGTGTAGTTTCATTTCTCATCTATTTGGTGTGTAGTAACCACACGGTAATTGTGATTACCCACGGATGTCCAGGGGTATCCGGTAAAGGCAGTAAATGTAGCATCTGCCAGCTGTTGTGATTTAGCTGCCTCATTGATGTTGTACAGTTTATGTATTCTTTTCACAATAGTTTTTGTTGAAGTTTCTACAGCTGCACTCTGTCAGCGTTGTCTGACAAGCGTGGCTTGATGTTGTGAAGTCGCCCTGAATTAGCATCTTTGCTAGCGTCAGCGAAAATGTGCGTTGCTCGAAAATGGTCTTTTAAACACTTTGCGCTTTGGTGAAAACACAACTTATTGTTGCAATATGTACATACCACCTTGATTTTATCCACAGTTCTATCAGGGAGTTTTATCAAGCTACATTTGGTGCTGAGCACACCAGTTTGACTCAACTTGCTCATCTTTTCACTCGCATTTGCGACTTTTCGTTGTTGACCAAAGACTGTGTGATGCATTGTTGTGAATCAGGTTGCCCTCTGCAGGAGAGAGGACATAATAGGTTATGCTATTAATTATTATCACATTAAACTTTTTAGATTAATCACATGCATGTGTCAATGTTTTCAGCCTTAGCATAAATTTAGGCTTTACTTTGCTCTTCTAGTTTATTCAGTATGGAGAAATTTCACGAAAGAAGTTGCTCACCTGCTTTCTGAAATTAGCACTTTGCTTTGAAAAGTTGTAAAACGTAATGACTGCTTTAGCTGAATCTCTACAACTCTTCACTACATGTACAGCTGCCTGAGCAATGTAGAGTCAGTCATACACAGACCAGCAGCTTCAGTCTGTCTTTTAACTGTGAACATCATTGTGAAGAAAAACACGCTTCGATTGTTAGAGAAAAAATAATTGATCAAAAAAGGTGTGTGAACAGCGTATGCTATAACTTTGCAAGCTGTTGACAGAAAAAATGCTTTAGTTTAGAGTTTGGGAGGAGAGGGTCTCTGATATTAATCATTTAAAATCGTCATCATCAAATCTGGTGACAAACCTAATTATTAATATATGAAATGTTTTGGAGGTGGAGGCATATATGGACTAATAAAAACCGTTTGGCTGTAGTTCATTGCGTACAGGACCATGTCACTTTCCAATTAAATTGTTTAGTTTTCAATATACTTTTTTTATAGTCTTAGGTAAATTATGATGGGCACATATAACTTTTAGTAATATTTTTTGTTCAAAGTCATTGTATTAATTGTAATAATCTTCACTTGAAGAATCAGATTCTTATCATTGGCATTTGGATTAATCAAGGCCTTTTCTCAGTTGATTATGGTACAACCACTTCACAACATTTTTTCATTTAATGTGACAGACCACCATAAAGTAGCAGGTAGTTGTAAAGTGAAATTCTTCACGAATAAAATTCTGAAAGGTTTGGCCGGAGAATGGGTTCAGTCCCCTTTTACCCTTAATACCCCTAAATAAAATTCAGTGCAACCAGTTGTCATATATAGTGTTAATTCAATAAAATGTAATCACAAGGCACTTTTTAAAAACACCAATTTATATACAGAGATATATAGTCAATTCAGTCAAAATATACAGAAAGATTCAAAACTAATCTACTCTGAAGTTGGCTGTACTTTTGGAAGGCACTGTACTACCCATAATGGAGGGTCACAAAAACATTTAAAATACAAACATTATTTCCTTATGAGCACATACTTGGCATCATCCCCAAAAGTTCACTTTTTTATTTTTGCATACAAACACTTGGCTGTGCACCATGTGGATGTTGTCTACTGTGGTTTGGGTCGCCTTTTAATCAGCTCTTATCGAATCCCAAGGATAGAGATGGGCAACTCTGGTCTTAAAGGGCTGTTGTTCAGCTTGTCTTAAATGTCTTCCTGCTCCAAACAACTGTTTCACGTCACTTCACCCTATCCCTTTGTTCTACAGGGACCTAATAATTTATCTCAGATACAACAGACACAAATAGAAAACATGCAGCAGAATCGCTAACCCCTGAAGTAACGTTTCCAAACAGACTTATTAGATCTTAAGGGAGTAATTAATTCCAGGATTTACATTTAGGTCTTATGTTATGCAAAATATAGTATTAAACTACAGTAAGTGAAATCAGCTCACAATAAACTTCTTAACTCATCTCGGCCTTCCTTTTTATTGTATACTCTTTTGCAGATACTCTCGAAAATACACCTTGTCTTTCCTTATCTGTCCTTCCCTCTCACCTTACAAAATGGTGGAATGGTAAGACAGGAGCTATCCATCAGCAGTCCACGAAGTCCTGAGTTCATCTCAGAATGTGCTCTGATCTTGTTTCTACATTTTGTTGCCTTAGCGTAGACATAAATCACTGGACAGAACATGGCAGCGCTTGCAGCACTCTGCCCACCTCGCAGCATTGCTTCCGCTTTTCGCCGTTAGGTACGTAGCAGCTTATGTTCATTCATCCTTGAGCAGGAGTTTCTTATTCCTCCTCCATCACTTTCACCATTCTTTTCAATCTGGATTTTTGTGCCACAATATATAGCAACCTCTTCATATTATTGTTCTTGCTCTCTCAGGTCCACTTTCTCTATTAGTGAAATATCAGAAGATAGTGGAATCCTCATTTCCTTGTGTCACTTCAATCAGAGCAGACTCCCCCCCCCGTCATTTCATTTTGATTTTCCTTTTATCTGTTCCACTGTAGCTGCACTCCTGAGGTGCGCAGTGGACTTCACCTGATTTCATGTTTGATGTCACCTCTTTTATGTGTCAGAACATCATTTTATGCCTCCTGGCACTTTTTTTTTCCTAGTGCATTTTGTAATCTGGCAACACTACATAATAACATATGCACTCTTCTCTCTCTTCATTTTCCGGCCTTTTCATTTTGTTAAATATTGATGGGTCTAGGAAAATGGTCATCATCAGATTTCCCCAAGTTGATTTGTGGCTCTTTGCAGTTTAAATGCAGGAGATATGAGAAGGAATTTGTTGTTTGGATTTTTTTCCTTCTTTTTAAAGCCTCTCATAGGTGCTTGACTTGGGCTCTTTATCCTCCATTCTCTAGGTTATGACTCAGGCTCCTTGCTAGGTTCCTTCTTTAAAAAGAGGAGAAGCAGATAGCCATAAAAATGATCAAATACAAACATCTCTCTCCTAAATGTATATATAAATATATTGATTTTATATCGATTGTTCCAGTAATTACACTAAATAATAATAAATAACATTTTTATTTTTTTCCAGAAATTTTTGTACTTGGATCAAGAAACATGATGCATGTTAAAAGCAGGCTGAGAAATCCTAGTTTGTTGAGTCTAAATCTTTGATGAGCCCATGTCGTCTGCTTGATTCAAGCCTTTCAGTGCCAGCTCTGAAATTCCCTCCTTTTTTCCCTTTTTGTTATATTCCTGTTTACCCTTTTGACTCCAACAACTTTCTCTGATACTCCTGCTGACAATTTTCAGAGCCCAGTGAACCACTAACTGCACCACAGAACCAGATCAGCACATGACACCTGGCTTTTTAAAGTGTTGGAAAGAAGCATTTGAAGTACTTCTCATAGCTTATAGTGACATTTTAGAGGAGGAAAAAGTGATGTTTTGATATTGAAGATTTTCCCACAGTCATTCCAATGCTATATTTCTTCTTCATATCTGTGTCTGGGCACTGTCAGAAGAATAATATTTAACCATTTGTGTTGTATCACAACCTCTCCTTTCATAAAATCTTGACAAGTCATTTTGGGTTAGGCGTTTGACAAGTTATCAAGAGGGACGAATGCTAATGTGTGTTCAAGTAAATGACCTGTTTACATATTTATTTTTGTAGAACACATGTTCAAAACTCTGAAAATGACCAATGAGAGAACATTGTTTTCATTTTGGAAAAGAGGAAATAATTTTTTAAGTTTTATAAATTAGATGTTTAAAAAGATAAATTTTTTGCATTTAAGAATATATAATGAATGATAAATCTTGAAATTGAAAATGCAACAATTTGCATAGAATTTCTAAACTGATATCACAAAAAAAATATTACTTCTACAAATAAATTTGAAAAAATACTTGACAACATCCCACTTCATTTCTCACCAGAGTTAAATAATGAACAATCAAAATTAATCAATAAGCAAAAAAATAAATTAAATGGATAAATAGACAAATGAACATACATACTACCTGGACTAGATATTTTCCCCAGGCACCGTTTCTCATTAACTTTACTTTTTGCCACAGTCTGTTTATTTCAAAAGAGACAAAATAATTAAGAGTAAATAGAATGAATGAATAAATTAATTTTAAAAAGGCAATAAAATAGATGTTTTTCCAATTCTTACTTTTGACAATAGTATTTATGTTGTACTGATTACGCCCCACTAATTCCCAATTTCACCAAGATGAAAAAAAAGACACAACAAATAAATACATAAACACAGATACAAGTAGCCGTTCCAGTTGTTTTCCTTTAAACTATTTACACATTAGGACTAATCTTATCTTACCACAGTATTTGTTATGCTGATAACACCCTGCTTGTTTAAAATTGTAACAGTTTCAAAGTCATTTCTCAAATTTTACTCAGGTTAAAAGCAACTTGAGTAAGCAAACAAATTAATGAAACAATACAACACGTGTATTATGTAGATTATAAGTTTTTCCAAAGATCTGGTTACACATTAGCCACATTTGTTACCACGGTATTCCCGCCATGTTGTTGAAACTCTGCTAATTCTCTATTCAACACTAAAGGGAAATTAACTAATACTGTATCTAACAATCAAATACCTTGAAAAAACCCCTCAAAAACCAGAGACGGACACTGCCTATGCTTAATGTTTTTCCTTTGCACTAATTACACATTAACTGTTCTTGTTACAGCAGTGTTTCAGGTTAGGCAGACGACACCATGATATATACGTATTTCACCAGGATAAAATACCAATATTTCAGGGCTGTCAATCAACTAAAATATTTAATTGCAATTAATCCTAGAATTTTGTTCAAGAATAATCAATATTAATGATTACCTTCTCCCCCTTCACACTTAAATATACCTGCTTTCTGTATTAATGGGATTGTAAATTTGAATTAAAAATTTTAACTTAATTACTTATGCAATATTTAGTTATTCATTGATCAAGTAAGGTTGTAAGTAAAACCTCATACAACATTAGGCTTAACATTATTTATACCCCTGACAAATGTATATTTATTTACAGTTAAATACATATATGAGATTATAATGTATTGTGACAATTATTTTTTTTCTTCATGTGTTGCAATGATCTCTGCACCTGGAGGCCATAACACTCCTTTCCTGTCACTTCAGTCTTAAAGTCTCCTTCCAGAGATTCTCTGTAGAATAAGGCAGGATTCTTGCTGGTCTATCTTGCTATCACTTCTACTCAGAAGAAAAATCCTGATCTAATGAATGGATAAAGTAATTATTTCAAATGTGTTAATTTTCAGCCTAGCTGTCTGTATCATGAATTCCCATAGTTGCCTATGAAGAGTTTTCAAATGTGCATAACAAAATTCACATAATTTATGTTCTACTCATAAATATCTGGAACTTCATGAGAAATCTTAAAGTGTAATTTTGAAAGTTAACATTGCCTAGGTAATAACACCCGGTGAAAGAAAGCAAAAGAATACTGTATAAAAAAAAAACAAAAACAAGAAAACAAACATTTAAATTTGTCATGGTGTCACACGAACACTGGGACACTAGCCAAGGATGAATTAGCTAATTATAATTCAGTGGAGAGGTTAAACTTCAACATGCTAGTGTCTTCAGTCTATAATAAACCAAGTGGGAGTCTTAAAACACGCACTGTGCCGACTGTGGGAAAACATCTCTTATCCGCTAATCCTGTCTGTTTCACACTCCCGTTCCATGCTGCTGCTTTCTACACTGCTGTTTGATCCATGCTTAATGAGGGTGGAAGATCGCTAATGCAGCAATTACATTACCTGGAAAAGAGGCAAGAGTAATTCCTTTTCCTCATAGCTTTCTGTAACGCAACCAAGGTGTATTGTTAGTGTTAAGCTTTGTAAGTTACACCTTCTTTGTTTTATGTTTGACCAGTGATTCTCATTATAAAATTGCTGAATCTTTGGTACTTCTTTTTCATCTGTTTACATTTTCTATCCACTCATCCACCAATCGGCCCTCATCTCCTTTTCTGCTTCCAGTTTCAAAGTCCTTTTTCAAAGGTGTTCCCATTTGTTTTACAGAGGTCGCTGTTCTGTTTTATTACCTCATATCTTCCTTTCTATCTGCTGATGAAGTGCTGCTCTCCTAAACCCTTCCATATGGATGAGGAAAGTAGTTTAACATATTGTAGTTGCGTCTAAGCGGATAAACCAGGATCCTTTGAGAGTGAATAAAAGGTGAGGGATAATATCGCACTTAAGCCACACTTCAGAGAAGCCTGTGGTTGCATTATACATATCCTAACTATCTGTTTAGATATGCACAAAGCAGCAATTAAAATCATTTCCAAGCTACCGTATTTTGAGCATTGATGTATGGAATTGTTTAAGGTCAAAATGATCTCTTTTAGAACAACTGAACAATAAAAAAGTAAATAAAAATATATTTTTTGGGGGGTCAGATTTGTTTTAACTTATGAACTAAGACTACATTTTAGTGCAGGTTCTGTGAAGCTTTTGGCTTCTTTCAATAATTTATCATCACTTTTCAACTTTAGAAATCACTTGAAACATGCTTGTAAACCGACTTTCACTCGTAGTGTCCAGAAAAGCCCTCTGCCCTGCTTGAGGCAATTCATTGTAATGCTCTTGGTAACATGACTGGCATGCATTTCACAAAGAAACATCATGCCAGGATCAGACACATTGCTCATTTAGATGAGTAGTGCCGAGGCTCCCTCTTGGAGTAGGGCCCCCAGCTGGGGAGAAATATTCACACCTCCAAATGGTGCAGGCTGATTGCTGGGCCGCCAGAGGAAATTTTTCAAGCTGCAGTTCAAATGCAAAATGTTTTTTTTTTTTTTTAAATGTTGTCAAAGAGAAACTCTGGCACCATATTTAGTGACGAGTTGAAAGCAGAAGACATAATAAGGGTGAGCAGCAGCTCATCAAGTTTTTAATGTAATCTGTTGCCGTGATTCCTCCAATGTTGCTGATTAAAAAATATTTTATCAAGGAAAGGCTGAAACTGATGCTTGAGGTAATAACAGCCATTATTTATAAGGAAATTTCACAGATTGTGAGGGAATATCCTCATGCAATCTGATTATTTTCAATTTTGAGTAGTTATAAAGACCATAATCTATTGATAGCTTGTCTATTAGATGTGTGTATTTTAGGAAATTCAAGATTTTGTTTCACTGCAGCTACCTTTTAATATTTCTGATTTACTGTGAAATGTATATCAAATTATTCTCCTTTTCAAAAGAAGACAGAAGTTACAGTAGTTATTTGTGTATTGGAGCAAAGAGAGAAGCAGATTTTTGCAGCTAAATGCAAAAATGGTGCTCTGTTTATATTCTTGCTGGTATGATCCTTCTCAGTAAGATTAGACAGCGGTACTCCCGCTTTTCCCTTAATTATGCTGCAAACCAGTAAGAAAGGCGAATGTGAATCATTGATTTTCCGGCATCTAGCATACTGTTCTCATTTCAGCACATATGTGCAAGCCTGCAGTGATGTGAAAAAATTCAAATCATTACTGCAACAGGCACAATGTTGTTTTATTTTTAAACCAGAGCAATTGCCACTGACAAAAACACTTATGCTAAACATTTGTGCATTTTTTTAATGTTAGTCGGTCATTAATGAGGTCTTTGGTGACTTTGTCTTTTGGGTCGTGTGTGGATGAATGGAAAATTAAGTCTCACAGATCTCATAGATGTTTGTTTCCACGGGATGTTTGGGTATTTTAAGCTGCTTTTCATTATTAGCATTTCTGTCTTTTAAACAGTACATATCAAAATAAGAACATGGTTATTGCAGATTCTTGGAACTACATTTAATTTATCAGGATATATTTTTTTTTTTATCACATTCAAAGTGATAAAGCTCTGCATCGGAATTTTGTTTATGTTAACCCCAGGCAAATGTCATTCCATCCCAGAGCTGTGAAATGTTTGTGCACTTATTGGTTTTGACAGTATTTAGGCCAACCTGTCCTGCACATTCAGAAAGCAACAGGTCCAGACAGGACATCTGAGTTTAATGGCTATAACGCACGTAGGAAGGCAAACACCTGGCAACACCATTGAGCCGTTGACAAACAAAAAGGAAAAAGCAAGACCAGTCAGGTGGTCATGCAGGATTGTCAGCTGGGAGGTCAGACTGGGAAGTGTTTGTCCACATAAAGAATCTCTGCCCTTTGTGTGCAGTTCATCCTCAAAGCCTCATCCTTACTTGATTGATTTTTATCAAATTATGTATTTATTGTGGGCTATGGTAATATATCAGAGGACACAATCAGCAGATGCATGGTTAAAGATCTGATCTGGCTTTGACTCCAGCTTGGTTCTGTCACACGTTGATGTGCTCTTTTGGCAAAGCACTTAGACCTGTGCTTCCTACTGAGCTGCCTCTCTGCGTGAGAATGGGTGCATGTTTGTGAGTGTGATTCGGTGAATGTGGCTCTAGTTTAAAGCGGTCTGAGTGATCAGTATGACTAGAAAAGAGCTGCTAACTTCAGAGCTATATAAATTCAGTCTGTTTGCAGGTTTAACAATGCTATCTGTAACTTTTTTTAAGTGTTGCCAAGATGCATAAAAACTATAAATTTGTCTTATCGTTTAGCACAAATCGTAAGCTTTGTAGCAGATGTAACTTTAGCATAATTAGGGGTTTTACGTCAACACCGATTATCAGATAGTAAATTTAGCTTTATTAGTCACTAATGGCTAGCAATTTGAGGAAAACACATAGTGCTGACAAATTATCACTGTTATGTCTTTCACTATATCTGTTTTTTTATAGCGTAACCAAAATACTTAAAGATTAACAACTTAAAAGTGCTAAAGGCGTCTTTGGAACCGAGTGTTGTCAATCCCAGCGGTGATACAATTACACAATTAACTCAAAGCCAAAGCCAGAAAGCTAAAATCACAGCATAATTCAACAGCTAATTATTTTCTTTCTTCAAAGTAAGAGCAGCAAACACAAACGCAACATAAAGTCAAGCTTAGACCACTCCTTTTTCTATCTGGGGCCAAGCGTACTGTCTTGGACTTGGCTAGATCAACATTTCACACTGAAGACAACTAAATAGCATCACGTGATCTCATAACACTCCCAGTGGGAAGCACTGACTCTCAAAATCAAGAAGGTTCTCTAAGATTGTTTATTTATTAATTCAAGTCAAGCTACACACATTTTGGATTTTCAAGGCAATTTTGTCACTTTAATTAAAGTGACAAAATCTTCAGTGTCATCTAATGTCTCTGGTTGTGTTGGTGTCTTGTGGTTAAATAGCTAATTTCAGCAGAAGAAATGTAAGTGTAGATTAAGGATAATTAATTAAGCTAAAATGGTTTGATTTACCTGATTGTTTTTTCAGAATTGAGACATAAAAAAAAAAAAAAAACAATTCTCACATATTAGATTTTGTTTAAAAACTGTATTATATATGGGCTCAGAAAAAAAGTACTCCAAAATATCTAAGTAGTGTTTCAAGAACAAATAAGGAACAGCTGTTGAAGTCATGATTTTGTCACATGGTTTTGATCTTATAAAAGAGCAAGGGGCAGCAAGTTGTAAAGGTGAACAGTTTTGTAAAACCATCAGCTTTTTTGTTGTTTTCAGTTTATATAATGCTGTATGTATGTGTATATATATATATTTCACTCTGCATCAGAGCCGACTGCGTGTAAATGCTCATTCTTTTCTGACCAGCACACAGCATAACCTTCATCTCCGGCCTGCAGTCTAATTCTGAAGGTTTCATTCTGTTGTGTTTTCTGTTTCTATTAAAGTCATTTTCTCTGCTGTGTCAAGCACATATTATTTTTAGCTAATTACTCTTCTCTGAATACCTCCAGCATCCCACTCACTGTAGTCTCAGTGCACAGACCTGATGCACTGTAGGTTGTCTTCTGTTGCAGGAAATGTGCACCTCGCATGATTGATGACTCCTCTTCTTCAGCCGTTTTGCTTTAGTGTCGTGGTGACACTAAAGCAATGTCCAACTGCCAAGAACATAAATATACATAATTCAGAGAATAAGTCTCCAGCATCCATGTTATCGCCATACATGGTGCTTTATAATTCAAACAGCAGGACTTAACAGGAACTTACAAACTCAGAAGGCGAATGTTTGTTATGGCTCTTGTAATTATTTTAGCTACATTTCTAATAGTCTGCTAAAGACAGTCCTGCCTTAGAGTGTGACAAGATACAAATGAAAAATGTCATAAAATCTTAGGGAATCTTTAAAAATAAAATAGAACAGTGTCTACTATTGATTGGATTAAGAGGGTAATAAAAGCACTGTATTGACAAAACTGACAATGAATACATTGTGCATTGATTGTGCCACAAAGCCAGTGAGGCTACTTAAAGACCAGGGACGAACTCCATACCCAGTAGCCATTTCCTGGGATTTGAAAATGTGAAAATGATTACAGATAATGATAATCATAAAATGAGAGCAAAATCCACCTGAGCCTCATATGTATTATACATAATGACTTCCAATACCTTTGCAGCAGCCTGACACCATAATTCAGAGTTTGTGCCCATTCCTTTGTAACAGAGAATGGCTCAATTTCACTATCGCCAAATACCATTTGTGTATTTCAAGAGCTATTCAGTGAAAATGTGAGGAAACTGTACATATGGTGGATTTTAAAAAAGCGAGCTGCTTGTAAGTGTTGCACAATATGACATATTTAACATTCCGCGTGACTTCTTGAAGAAACTTAGATGAGAATTGAGATGCAATAATGCACAACAATTCAATAATAATACATTCATTATACGGTATTCCAAGGGGAAAATAAATGGAGGCTTCTTTGATAGTACATCAAGTGTGGTCAGCCTGTTATAATTCCTGAAAACAAGTCTATTTTCCAAAGCCTCAACACAACAGTGGGACTTTTATTTCTGTTCATCAGTGCAGATTTTGCTTGCAATGGGCCACTGCTGGCTGACTGTACTAGGATTTTGTTTGGCCTGCTGACATCAGCAAATAAAAACCATCTTCAGCTGTTTTAAATTTGCGAAATAAAAACGTAATGTATTTTTGATTTTCTAATTTTCATGTGGACCGCTCTAGGGCATATTGAGTTCTTATTGTGACATGAGGGCTACATAAAGCTCATGTCTAATATGGGAAGTTTCAAGCTTAAAGGAATCACTTTCAATCGTAGACAATAACTTGGACTCATTTTACCAGACAAAGTTATATATCCCTTTGTAAGATAAACGTCACTTTGACAAGACGTATTTTAATGTTTTTGAAAGATCTTGTGCCAAATGGTCTCATCTGCTGATGAAGTGCTACCTCATAGGAAAGTCACGTCCTTATGATTGAATGGGTGGTTGATCCATTTACTCTGTAGCATTTTATAAAATTTGGAACTCCTGAATCACCAGTTCTCAAGTCACTTTTATGTTATTTAGCAGTTCAGCTATGAGTGGATCAAACTCATGGCAACTGAGTCATATTGTAATAAGTACCCACTGTGAAGGTTGTTCTTCAAATACTTATAAGACAATAGGTGATATTTTATGACAGATGATGGGAATTTTTAGACTGCTTTTAACAGCCAAAAATAATAATAGTAAAATGTCTTTTTAAATATCTGTTGTTGTATAATTCTCCCAGATTTGTGGTTCACGTCTACTCTGCATCTCCAGAGTTAGAACTAAACATGAACTAAACATTCTGTTTTTTATGCCCCACTGATCTGGAACAAATGTCCAGAAATCTGCAAAAATGCTGAACAGGTGTTCTTTTAAATCAAGGCTAAAAAAACCCATTTATTTAGAGTTGCCTTTGGTCAATGACAACTGGAACATCATAAAGTATAGTATGTTTTTTAGCCTGTCAACATTTTACCTTATTTTGCCACTGCGATATTTTACTTCTTTGTTGTTTTATTTCCTTCTGATCCTGCAAAGCACTTTGAATTGCCTTGTTGAAATTGTGACATACAAATAAACTCACCTTATTTTTTGCCCCCAACAGTCTAGTCATTTCTTCAGATGAAATCTCTTGGAAATTAAAAAATATGCCATTTTATATCAGAGTCTGCAATTTTTGACACCAACATTGGATTAATGCCAAGCGAATTTCAGTTTTTGTTTTATTTCGAAACCATTCTTTCAATTACCTTGTTAGTTTTTGTAGATGGTCTAATAATATTTTGCTTATGTTTAGAATTTTGAAACAGACACTTGACACCAGCGGTTTCTAAAATAAGCATTTTATGGCAATACACTGTAGCTATTAGAATACATAGAGGTACAACTAAAACTCCACTCTAGAAAGTCAATACATTTAAAACAAGCATTTATTTGGAAAATGTGACGTCTCTACCAGCTTGCATGATATTTCATTAATCTTGTATTTAAGTAGCCTAAGATGACTCTTTGAGAAGATTCTCTTCTTTAATCCATTCAGTCCTCTTAACTGATATGCAATCTTCCTGGAAAAGTAAGATTCATAACACCGTCTTGCCACTAAATATAACCATTTAAAAGCAGTCAGTCTTAATGGATGGGGTCACTGCCCGACAAATTACATCGTTCATCATCAAATATAATTCTCTCCATGCACTCACCTTGTAAAGTGAACACTTAAATTGGGACGTTTTCTAAAGTGGTGCGACAGTCAATGCAAAAAGAACATTTTAATCACATTCTCCTCCAACTCACTTCTGATCTATTGAATGGTTCACCTTAGAAAATACATGCCTGATCAGCTCCTCTTTTGTGGCACCACAAGGCCTTTTTTTGTGTAAAGAATGATTTCATTTTTTGACAAAGAGCCGTTACTGTAGCGGAGGTACCCGGAACATATGGAATTTTGCATTTCTATATTTCCGTAAGTGATGAGCTACTCTCAAATGAAAAAGTTAAGCAGTTTTTTTTTATTTTTTTTATGTCCGCTATTTTTAGTCAAGATATGTAGATTTTTTTTAAATCTTCTAATAATAATGGCGAGAGTGGCTCAGTAATCATCATCAGGCTAACTGGATTTACGTCAACAAATTGATGTTTTTGACCTATGTCTTTTTTGTTTGAAGGTAAATTAATCCACACAGTGCACGGCTGAAAGAGTGAGCAGTTGGCATTAATCTGGTTTCATTGAGTTCATTGGTTACTTAAATCTGTGTGTCAAAATAAAAATACAAGCATATGCAATGCAAAGGCGTGTGAACAAAAGCTTTTGTATGATGTTTAATATGTTGAGGAGCAAAACTGACAAAATCATAAATATTATGGAGCAATATGCACAGCTTAATAAAATATTTCAGAACTATAGCTACACAATTACAAAGAAGGAAGGTACAAGGACATTTCTTTTAAATGGTAACAGTGTAGGAAAATGTAAATGACCTGCACTTGTGTAGCACTTTATCAAATCCGAGGACTCCAAAGCATTCACACTGAATTCAATCTTTCACACATTCATACACACATTCACACAGTGATGTCAAGCATACATAAATAGCTATTGGAAAATAAAGACATACTGAAGTGAAATGAAAATATTGAAAACCAGTACCATGCAAAAATAAATGTAGTCATATTATAATCAAAATCTTAGAAATAATAATTAAACATCTGAAAGGTGTGGTGTGTATTTCATTTCAGTCCACTGTATGCCTAAAATAAATAAAGTCAATCTATGTATGGTCATGAAAAAAAAAAAAAAAACATAACATAAAACACACTTGCAAATTTTAGTGGCCATCCACTGATAAGACCAGACAAGGGGAATAGCATTCAAAGAAAATGGCCAAAGTTATCCATTAATAACTCAATCTAAAGTGATCTTATTCGTTGTATATGGGTGTGTGTGCGGGGGTCTGGGTGTGTGGGGGTGTGTGTGTATGTGTGAAAGCTCCACACATTGATTTGTTGCTTGCCATGCTACTTTCTGTTTCTCAGATTTTCTTTTTCCCTTTTGTGGAATGTAGTTACCCAAAATCTATTAGGTCAGGTGAGGAAGATGATAATGAAAGGCCACTGGAAGGGAAAATTACAAACTAAGTCCAACTACAAGGGTAGACATGAGGCAAGAGGGGGAGGAAATGGATAGGTGGACCGAGAATGATGTAGGGTTTAAAGATTAAGAAAAATTGATAGTTGGAAAGGAGAGTCAGGCGTACACACAGTCATGATCCTAGTTCTCACTGACCTGAGAGGCAAAGCCTATTTGATTTACAGCCAATCAAAGTTTTTAATGTCTGTGCAGAGCATCGTAATTTATTAGGATTATTATAAAATTGTGCTGGGAAAAGGAGTGGGGCACTTGTGCCTCCCTCTCAGAATGAATTACTTGCTGGGAGCGGAAGCGTCGATCAGACCAGCTTTCCCACTCTGTTGTTCTCCAGCCGTTCTCTGCAGCACAGGATCCACAATAAATATTTAGCCTTTCATCTTTTAGACACAGCCAAGAACTTTAGGTCTAGGAGAGATAAAAACTGTGCTTAATTTTTTGCCTCTACATCTGTTATTATTATTTTGTTTTTGAATAATCAAATGTACTGCTGCAAATACAATGATTAAATCCATAGTGGATTCCCACCATCACACCTTCATAAGAATCCTATATTGATTCCAGTAGGTCTTTGTGTTTTTTTTTTTTTGTTTTTTTTTGCTGTGCTCACTATTTAATTGAAAGGGTTTGTAAATGGGATCCTTGTTTCCTTAGGTGCTTTTATACAGATTGAAATGAAAACTGACACTTATCCCCCATCATCTCCTAAGCCTTTTCACTCGATTTCAATCACGCAGAAAATTGAAAGAGTCATTGAGAGGAATGAAGTCATTGTGTGGAATGAAGGAGGGGAATTTCTGTTCTGTCCTTCCAAGATGGAGGGTCCTCTTCTCTTACTTTACCCTCTTTACCATGAAGAGTGGAGGCTGAATTAATTCACTCAGGACAGAGGGAAGGGCAGTGGGATGAAAAATAAGAACTGATCATGTGACTGGAGCAAGATGTGTTAAATTTATTTAACACATCTTGCCGTGATGTCATAAAACTCAAATTGGAGAGAAAACATGCTAATTTCAAAAGGACAGAGGAGTAGTTGCATCTGTCTTCAGGTGTGTTTTCCATAAATTAAAATGTCATTAAATAAAGTTATTTCAGTCATATAGTTGAAAAAGTAATAACAATAAAGCACGGTACTAATGCTACTAATATGCATCACTGTATGGAGAAGAGCAGACTCTGGATTATCTGGACTGTAGAATACATACTTTAATTTGACAGTTTCTAGCGTTTTAGCATTCTAAATCAAATGTTTGCTGTGGATTAAGACTTTACACATGCCTGTACAGTCTGAAGATTAAGTCTGTTTGTTTTTAATATTGACCATAATTGACCGTTTTTCCAGTGTAGATTTAAAACTCATGGTGGCATGCCTTGATTATTTGTTACACTAATCCACGTAGCAATAGAACAGCTGACTTTTGGGAGTTGGTTTATGGCCTGTACTACCATGACGCTCATAGGGAGTAGAAGGCGCTTGGAGACCAGAGGCCTAATTAATCTAGGCTCCCTTAATTACTCACACTCCTGTCCATTATGTTCTCACCAGTCTTCTCACACTCACTTTCCCTCCTCCTCAATCCTTGTCTTTTTCCAGGTGCTTTCCTGTTTTCTTTTTTTTTTTTTTTTCCCTTTTTGTCCAGATTTTGTGCCTTTCCCCTGTTCTTTCTTACTCTTTCTGGCTTACCATCTTGAATCAGGCTTGAGTGAATGGTGACAATATGTTCTGAGGTGATAAACAAGCTCAGGCTGCTGCAGAGGGCAGCTTAGGCAAAGCGATGGATTTCTCCGCTGCTGCCTGTGTTGCCATATGAGAACCAGACAAAAGCCCAGCTGTAGGCAGCAGAGAGCGCCTTCACCACATTGCCTTTAGAGATATGTAATATTTCACAATGCAGGTGGTCGCAGTTGGTTTGCATGGCACAATGCCCCCAGGCACTGCACCGTCTGGTTGGAGATCATGACAGTTGTCTTGCAAAAACTGGATGCCTCTTTCCATCATGGCTGGATAAAAGGTTATGGAAGCGAGTGTGTCCGACGCCAAGTCCGTTATGCTCAAAAATGCTGACTTTAATGACGCTGGGCGACCAAGCCCAGCCCACTCACTCTATGCCCAGAAATAATGAGGCAGTAATTCCACCAGTGGCCATTCAGAATGACTGCACAGTAAATACTGATCAAGAATAACTGTTGACACACACGTGCGCCATGCTGGTTTGATAATGAGCCGCATGATTAACTCATCAGGGTTTGTTTGTGTTATTTGCAAGGAAGATGAAATATTTCAATGGCAGCTATCTGAAGGAAAAAAAAAAAAGGGGTATTTTATTTTTCGGAGTTTGATTGCTTTGAGATAGTTTGCTGTGTAAGTTTAGATTTTATTTCTCTACATAGCTTTTTATTTTTTCCACTGATCCTCTGTACACAACAAACCCGAAGCTATGTAAAACAACTATTATTTTTAAAAATAAAAATGAGGCAGGAGAAAGAAAACATGTAATAAACTAAAAACTGCTAAGCTGAAGAGAATCCAAGTTAGATATGTCTCTACCGCCTTCAGAATGTCAGATGGTAAGACTTTTAGTAGATAACAGAAACCCTGCCCTGCAAAGTTGCTCTGTTTTGTCCTTTTGAATGTTGATAAAAGCAGACATGCATTTAATTTATTAGTCCTCACAATCTGCCTTGGACAAAATTATATTTTCTACTATTCGATATATGACATGTTTTGGAACGTAATGTGTAATTTTATGGGTGTTTTATGTCTGACATTATGTGAGAATAATATTCGACTTGTGGCTTGTGACAAGCTTACACTGGCAGCTGTGTAACGCTTATGAATAGATTAGAAATGTGAACATGTGTTTAGTTGAACATGGTGGAAGAAGCAGGAGCTGCTTTGTGTCTTGCAACAACATTTAGTCATGCTTTTCTCACTAACTGTGAAATATAGAACTGATTTTTACATTTTTGTGCTGACTTGGCAGGTAAAGTGCTGTCTTAAGTGAGCAAATGTATTTTTTAGTGTGATCTTAAAACACTGACTTACTATACATATTCAGCATAATTTTACAATTTATTACTGCATTATTGAGTCTTTTCTGAGTGTTAAATTTGGTGATACATATATTTTTTATATATTAAAACAAACACTTTCTTCCACAATCGCACATACCCAGAATTTGGCAAGGCTAAAATAACCCAGTATTATTATTATTATTATTATTTTTGCTTATGTACGTGTATTTATGTTAGTTTGCTAATTCTGTTTGTATCATTTTTTTTTCCTATATTTTATTTTCTGTATTTGTACTATAAATTAATTATATACAGTCTTCTCTTCATTTTATTCACAGTCTCATTTTAGAAATAGATTGAATATTGACAAAACTAAATGAAAAACAAGCTTATGTATGTAATAATCCAATTATTATATAATTAATGTTACTCTTGATTGAATACCGTGAATGTATTTTAGGAGTGATTTCATTCACCACATTAACTCCCGGTACATAAAGCAGATGATGAAAAATGATGGAATAGAAGGTGATAATTACGAGAATCAAATCTGTCTTATTTTCAATGGGCCATGATGTGATAAATGTCCTGAGGGATGACTTTTCATCTCGTCCCCTTTTATGCCTGTAAAACAGGGCTATCAGGGTTATCTTGTATCCTTGCAGCCATCTCAATGAACACTTGGCAGATTTACCCCTCCTCCTTCTTCTTAGCCTATTTTTTTGTATCTCATCTCCTATTTAATGCAGCATAATTTTTTATTGTCTAATTTTTGCTTCCAAAGGTAGAGATTATATTTCAAAATGGAAATCAGGTTGAGTTAACTCTCTATCCCCTCCTTTAAATGTCACACATTAGCCACGATTGCCTTCACTATATTAGATAAGAATTTGGGTTGGCATTTTGAAGTGAACTTGATTACAGATGAGCCAAAAAAAAAAAAAAAAACAGCAATAATAATAATAATAATGAAAATATCATCTTTGTTTAGTAAAAGATTTAGTAAATCTTTTAGTCTCCGGTGGAATTTCAGGAGTCCATAGTTTTTTACTCAGGCATTTTGAAAACCAATGGCCACAAAAAATGCCAGGTTACAAAATGTGGTTGAAAGTGTTACACAAGTTTTGTATGGTTCTCCTTAACACTCTCTGTAATCCCAAGATACTCCATTCTGTGTGGGCTGGAGATCTGGGACACCACACTAACTGGTGTCTGTAGTGACTCACCACCTCAACACAGTCTGCTAACCATCACATCCCTTGAGCAGCAAGCAAATATCCATGTTTAGTCTGCTCCAGTTTAGCTCCTTTCTCCCACATTCCTTTAGTTGATCTCATGATTCAGTGGCTTGTGTTTTTTTATTTATATATTTTTTTTTTAGTCTATTCAGTGTGGCCCATTTTCTCTCCTTCTGAGTGTGTTTTTGGGTCTCTCTGTGTCTTTATTTCTTTAGCTTTCTCTTTCCCAGGGCCTGCTCGGCATAATTTGCATGGCCTACTTTCTGCAGCGTGTGGTTTTGTTAATACCCACAAGCAGACACTTGAGCAGTAAATACTCCCCTTGCCATGGCTAACAGTGGGCTTTCCAGTTTGAACTGTTCCACTAAAGGCCCGATCTGTGCAGTGCCTGTATCTTTGACTGCCCTTCCATTCAGGTACTACAGAAAATATGTGGTAATTTTCACCAAGTCTGGTAATAATAGAATCTCAATGGCTCATAAAGGTATGTACAAATTTATCGATGTTATTTGCGTATTGTTTATTTATACAGTTGTTGTCTGCTCTGCATCTTTGTCTGCAGTACTGCAATTTTTCCTTTGGTCTGTTGTTGATGATTTTTAGTCTGAATGTCGCTGTTCAGATGAGTTTTCTTCTCATCTGAACATTGGCTGTCTGGCAGATTACAGAAAGCTTGTTGTCACAAACATTAGTTTTAAAATGGTAGTGATTTTAAACTGGATGGGCAGATCAATGCAGTAGTGAAATTCAGCTTTCCTTCATCTGAGACATCTGTCCAAGATGTCCAAAAATGACTTCAAAACAGTAATGCATGACTTTGTTAAAACTCAAACACTCCCTTCTTTGTCACAGGGGGGTCTGACCCCCAAACTATAAAATGCTTTTTCTCTGCAAATTAGAAAAAACATTTTCACTTGCCATTTTTGAATCTGCTCTTAAAACTCACTTCTTCTCTTTGGCAATTGATCCTTTTTATGTTGCATTTTTCTGCCACTCCTTATACTTGGATTTTACTTCTTTTGTAAATAATTTAATTTGTTATGAATTCAAAATATTTTGTCTTTTTTTTTTATACATTTTTGCTTTGCCCTTTGATCTGTACCTGCTGTTCTCAAGGTGCTAAAAAAATGTAGTCGTACAGTGAATATCCTCCTATTTTTGTTCATTTTCTTCTGATCCTTACCTATGGTCACAAGATATGGGACATGACCAACAAGAATGAGATGTTAGTTGGTGGAATAAGCTTCCTCTGCATATGGCTGGGTTCAGCATTAGAGATAAGAAATGGAGTTACGTTATCCTGGGGGAGCTCGAAGTAGAGTAGATCACATCAAAAAGAGTCAGTAAAGATATTTCAAGCATCTGATCAGAATGCCTGCTGGGTGCCCTCTTTTGGAGGGGTTCTAGCCTTGGGGAAGAGTCTTGAGGGTGCACTCAGAACCCGCTGGAGGGACTGTATGCAGTGCCTTGCTTAAGTATTTGAACCCTGTAAATGTTTGTTACATTTTGTCACATGAAGACCACACATGTAAATGTATTTTGTTGGAATTTTTTTGGGATATAATTGTGAAGTGAAAATAAAATGATGCAGCAATACCCCTGATTTAACACACCATAGACACACATTCCATGTTTGCCTACTACTCAACTGTGGCTCCAGCTGGATGTTTTGACTCCTTCTGGAAAGTGAACCTTATCATTAGTATATGATGTCTGGTGTTCCTCACATGCAACAATTTTGCATGTAGCTCAGTATGTTCTCATCTGACTTAAACAGCCTTCTTCCTCCTACGATTACACAGCAATTTGTATCACTTTTCTTCAACAGTGGTTCTCCTTTTATACCAGATTTTTCCAGAGTTCTTGGTGGTCTTGTCATGCCTAACCATTTTTTGTTTGTTTTGATGGATTGCCACACCTCGGTAGGTTTTGAGTTGTGTCATTCTATTTATGTCAAATGATAGACTGAACAGTGTTCAGTGAAATTTTCAAAGCTTGAAGTACTGTTTCTAGGGCTGAAACGATACCTCGAATGATTCAAGTACCTCGATTATTAAAATTCCTCAAGGAAAATTTACCTGCCTCGAAGCTTCGTTAATTTATGTTTTATTATTTAGCGCACCGTGTTCTGGGCGGAACATTATGTGTGTTGCGCGGAGCTCTGACTTCCGCCTCTGAGTTGTGGCGAAAGCTAAGTGTTAGCGGCATAACGTTCAGTTTTTCAAGTCCTCACAGTCCGACATTGTACTGAAAAAAGGAAAAAATTAGCGCAATGCGACTTGGATGTAACGAGTAACGCGACGGTTTTGTAGAAATGTAGTGAAGTAGAAAGTACAGATACTGTAAAATGTAGTGGACTAAAAGTCGAAAGTATCCATGATTAAATCTACTTAAGTAGAGTACAGATACACAAAAATTGTACTTAAGTACAGAAACGAAGTACATGTACTTCATTACGTCCCACCACTGGATCTATGTAATAAAAACAATGTATCAATGTGTGCATAAATGGATGACACAAACTGTAAAGTTCTGTGTAAGACCCAAAACAATCTAAAAGATGCTCTTCAAAAGTAAGCAATTAAATTTAATATGGGCTTTGTTGGCTCCCGAACCATGAAGCAATCTTTTCCTCTTGATAAGGTGCCCAGTTTAGTACACTCTAAAGTTTACAGCATGGGGTTCTCTTCAAAGCAGACATCTTAGTTCTCATTCTGAACACTCAAAGCTTCCTTTCAAATGTAATATGAGCCTGTAAATGGCAAAGTCCAGTCAACCACGGGCCACTCATGACTCTTCTACTTGGAAGAATTCTACATTACTGCTTCAAATTTCTTTTTTTTCAATTATGCTTATTGTGAAGTTAGAATAGCTGAAAAAAATGCAAAGACTCAGTCCATTACACAGACGCTCTAGGTTCACCTTACTTTCAGTGTTTAGTGAGCCTTTCCCTTTTTGTAATGCCGGTGTTAAAAATATCGAGCCAGAAAGAGCTCCCCACACACAGACACATATAGCCAAAGCTTACAAACTGTGCAGTTATCTATATAGTCTACCTTTATAAATGTGTGGTGTTTCTCCTTAAAACTGTATGCAACAGAAACGCAGCACTTGACTGCACATCATCTGCACATCTGCATGTATCTCAGAATTTTGAGAAACCATTGAGGAACATAGATCTCAGAAAGCTAATCTCTCTGCTTTTACGAGGCTTTCTGGGACACCCTATTCCCAGGAGGAAGTCGTCTATGCACTATACACAACCTCTCTGAGTTTGTGCTGTGCTTTTTTTAAATAAATAGAAGATAGACATGGCTTTCTGAGACAGGAGCAGCAAATAAAAGCTAGAAATAGGTGACAGAAACAGAAAGAAAAGACCAGGATTCATATGTAATGGTTGACTGGTGGAAGATGAGAACTAGCTGTTTTTCATTTCACCATTTCACCTGTGTTTGTAAAGGAAGTGTCTGTCACGATGAGGGTGATGTCGCCAGGACAGTGCATGTTTCCATGACAACTGAGATACCCAGTTTTCTGATTTGTGTTGTGTTGCTGCAAGAAATTATATCCCTAAGCAAGTTTGTGCTTGTCCTACAGAGGACACAGGAGGGCAACTCTATTTTGTTCTGTCCACAACCAGCAACCAATATAAATGTTTCTATGCTACAGCTTCATCCTGCTTTGATATTTTGATCATTAACTGCATTTTCCATGAAATTCATGGCAGTTAGAGTAAATTTGTAGTCTTTTCCCATGGTCTATCTAAAGTCTAATGTCCTCTCGGTTCAACATCCTGTCTAATAATGGAGCAATCAACTTGTTATTCTTCTGTTGGACTTTCTGTGCCAGTCAACAGAACACTGTAGTGGCCTTTCAGCCTGTAGACCGGCAAGGCCAGCAACAGTAGAGGGAGGAAGAACGCACAGTTAATCTGTTTCACTTAAGGATCTATTATGACTTTGCTGAAAAATGCACCAATCAATCAACCATATACTTGAATCAGACAAATTTCATGTGATTAGCACGGATTTTTGATTGGCTGGTTAACCAACAATAATAGATATATCAGAAAATGTGATATATTAATTTGTTCATTTATTTATTTTATTGAACCTACTACCTTAAATCAATATAAAAATATGCACACAATAAAATTAACAATTGTGGTTTATTTTCTACACAAAAAAGTGTTTTTTTTTTGTAAGCAAGGTATACATAATAATACTCACTTTTGTGAAGACTAGTATTGATGACGATAGTTTTTGTGGTTCCATGTTCAATCTTTCTGCGAGTTGTATTGTAAATGTGTTTGCCGGTACACAATCAAGTCAATGCAGAAAGAAGAATGGAGTCCAAGCAAAATCAGGGGCCACTTTTCTATTGTCACACAGTTGGAAAATGATGAGGCCAATCTGTTCCATGCAGGGATAGACAGGCCCCTGTAGGCTCACAGAGTCTGCAGCAGTACATTTATGTTATGTTCTTTCATCTCTCATTTTGGAAGCTGCAGGTGGGCTTTTTTCTAGAGCATAGATTCATGTTCTCCCCTGGCTCTCCTTTAAAAGGTATGGACAGATCTGCAGCAGAATACATTGTTTTCAAGCTGTACTTACATTGGGCTCGAACTATTATTATTACAGAGGTTCACTTCACCTTCACCAAAGCACATTATAATGTGCTACATCAATGTATTACCTCTTGCTTTGGAGTCATCTCTAGGAAATACATATATTTGTTTTCAACAGTGGTTAAAGGTCAGTGAGCCAGTCAGGTATGAATGAGAACTAACAGTACAACTAATAAGATGATGATAACTTCCCCACCTCTGGGTCAATTATTATTGCTACTACAAGTCACATGAAGTAAATTGTCGCTGTACATCTACAATAACAGAAGAATACTCTACTGAATAGTAGTACAACCTTTGTTAGTAAAAGTGCACAATGCGTTATTGGCAGAATGCACTTGTGTCCTTTACCAGCAATCTGTAAATGTTAGAGATTTTCCACATGTGAGAAGCTTGAGCTAACATAAACTTATAGTACTATTAATTATCAGCGCCATTCAGTTGTTCAGGCACTGCTATTTAATCGGTAGATATGGAGACTGAAAATACCTGTTTTTGTGAAATTTACACAATGGTAAGGATGTGTATAAACCTCTCACATAAACTTACAGTGACATAATCCCAAATTGGAAAATTTCAGACAGAAATGTGTCAAATTTTTAAAACTTGCCTTATGAATATGTGTCCAGTCATTCAAAAAGTCTAAGAAAAATGCATTTATTTATATCTAAATGAAATACTTAATTTATTTATTTAAAAAAATATATATATTTTGTGGTGGCTCAAAAATTATCAGAAATTAAGCTGTAAATCATAATAAATCTCATGGTCTGTTGCAATATTACATAAAATTTGCAATTTTAAGTAAGTTTATTTTGTACTTTTTATTCATAATACAATAACAAACTCTAGAAATAAGGGAAAAAGGAAATAAAACCATCCTTAATTCATGTTCATTATAGGAACAGCTAGTGAATCTCACTATAATGCTACCCCAAACAAGTTATTCATCAGATCCATTGGAATTGTCAGAATTGATCTTACATCTTACAAAGTAATATATATTTTTTTTTATTGTGAGAGCAAATCTGAAATTTGTATACGAGTTATTGTGGAAAAATAAATAGAAACAATTGCACGCATATAGGGTTTGTTGTGTTGAGATGACTCAATCGATTACATAGAAAATTTTGTAAAAATGCATATGGCAAAGTAATGTATGTTTCTTTGTTGTAATACTGTTGTACTAATGTAGTGCTGTTGTTTGAGGGTCAAAGATTGGTTAAATGGCTTAGGTTACTTTCACAAGCTAAATGTTAAGTTGCTTTCCCAAGTAAAATGACTCCATATGTCTTGTTGATATTACCCCTTAATAGGAGCTAACGGATATCAGATTAAATAAAACAAATTTCAGCATTTGCAGCAAAACTTCAGCTGCATAAATTAAGTTGGTAAAAAAAAAAAAAAATGTAATTGATATAAGTGTATTGAGTGATTAGGATAGTCGGTTAAGTGAACATACACAAAAGCATTTCTTACAGTCCCTATATTAAATAAGACATGGTTTTAAACAGTCATTAAACATAGCAATCGGCAAGTAAAACTTGCTCAGATGTTAAGTCACATCCATGTCTTTGCCATGCTATATATAAAATTACTCATTAAAGCTTTTTTTGTGTTCTGCTTCGCACTTGCCTGTCACAAGACATGCACGAAAGCAGAGTCTATTTTACTCCTCTGTCTACAACACAGCTAACTGAGGTCGATGAAGTCAGTCTGGAGCTTGGTTGTCACATTTAGGGTCATAACTGAAACACAACTCTTAACGACGTGCAGTAGAGACAGCATTAGACTGTGGCCTCTCAGTTCAGCAAGATGCAAATAGACTGGAAGTGTGCATTGATTTTCTCATCATGTCAAGACCATTCAGTTGTTCCAAATCCTTTCCCAGTCTCTCCCAATTAGCTTTCGGCCCGTGGAACACTGTCAATCCCCATTTGCCCATCTGCCTATCAGTGGCTTCTTTCCACTGAAGCAAAGACATAGGAAAACGGGGAAAAGAAGAGGGGGAAATGAGGAAAAAGCAAGCCGGCAATGGCTAATTCTGTGTTTGGCTGCAAAAGGAAGGAAGGCTTGGCATATCAGTACAAAACCACAGCCAGTAGGGGTGGCTTGGAAACGGAAGGACTCCCTGAGAGAGATACTGTTGTTTGGATGATAGAGTAAGGCACAATGCCCACTCACTCTTTCTGGAGCCATTTATCAATGAAAACAGAGGACTTGTTCTGTATATAACCTTTGCCAAAAAGTGATGTAGATTTCTCATTTCTTTCTCACTTTTATAAGTCTCACTTTCTGTTTGCCTTCCAATCTCCCCTTTGGGATTGATCTATCACTGCATGTGCTGCTCTGAACATTAGAGAATCTGGTCACGATAATGGCCTATCTGAGAAGACTTCAGCTGAATCCTTCACTTTCCCAAAAGGCTTTGGTGCTTGAAGTTGGCAGAGCTAGATTTTCTGTGATTGCTGGCTCATCATTCTCCTCTGGTTTCCTGTGCTTCTCCCCTGTGAAACAAATAATAGTTCCTCTCTGAACTAAAATGAATGACAAGATACATCCTTAGAGTTTCTCTGCAAGTGCTGTTTGTTTCTTTAACTGTCAAAATGTGTTCAGACGCCACAATGTTTTGTTTTTCCAGACTGTCAGGTGAGAAACCTACACTAAGCAAACGTTTTTTGAAGGACATGTATTATTCATGCCAAATATTATTGAAAACATTATGTCCATTTTGTGAGTACAAACCATTACAGTACAATTCACCTTTTTCAGATGGAAAAAAATATGACCTGCTTCCTTCAGGTTGGAGGTTGGTGCTCTTTTAATGGAGAAGTTCTAGTATCTTGCCTTCTTGTTCAGAAGTGATGGTGTGATGGAACGTAAGATGGATAGATGGACGTTAGATCTCATCTGCAGAACCATTTGGAAAACTTAACTAAAGGTCTATCTTTCTCTTATGGACATTTTACTTCCAGAGCCATATGTCAAGTCCTCACTCAAAAGGCAATGAATGGAATGATTGACTTATTTATTTAATAGGGCAATATTATTTGTTTTCCAGGCACATAGTGCTATTTTATAGTACAATCAAGTAACTGTGTGACCTTAAGTTGCTATTAAAAGGTTGTATAGATCAGACATGACTTAAGCAAAAGTTGACTTTGCATATAAACACCTTACAATTTGGTTTCTGTCTCTTTAAGAAGCTCCTGCTCTTTCCGATATTCTGCCATCAGCATGTCATCAAAACAAATCTCCATGAAACCTTTACCAACATTCTTAGGAGTTTTGCACTGATAAGTAGTTTGAATGATAAGCTCAACTGATGCACAGTCCCACCAGGTGTTTGCTAATTACTGCTGCCACTACTCTGACAGAGCTGTGTGATGGGGTACTTTGTGGGGCGCAAAGTACTCTCTGAGGAGGAACAGTATGAAAAGTGAGACCTTAGTTAGACCAAGCTGAGCATCTAAATTGGAGGTTTTACATGCATAATCCATTTGGGAAGTAAGTTCTGGGTTGGTCCAGACATTGCTGGATGGACATATGTACTATATGACCTGAGAATGGGCCATGGGTTACCTTAAAGTTAGCTGGAGAGGGACTGTTGACCCAATGAGCCTTAAGCAGAAGATGACTGATGGATAGATTTCGGGAGTATTTAGTATTGTTCCCTTGCAGGTAAATAGCATATAATTGTATTCATATAAATATGCTTTTCACTTGGTTCTCCCTGACTGGTTTCATGATTTTGAGCTGTTTGAACTTGAAATATTTGCTCACACATGCAGATATGAGAATCCATGCTGTTGTCAAACCTTTGTTGTCCTCCCTTTCTTCGCTCATTGTTTTTCGTCTTCAGTCATTGTCTTGACGGGTGGTGTAATTATTGAAGCCCCAGGGAGTCAGCTGGATATTCAAAGTTTGTGTAAAGCTGGCAGGAAACTGCCCACTAGTGGGGGGCAGAACTGAAATATACACCGCCACTTGCTAACCTCATCAACCAGAGGAAAAGACCCGATAAGGAACAAACTTTAATGAACACAATTTTATTGTACAAACACTGATGTTGAAAAATTATAAGCACGCACACACACACCGAAAAACACTCACATAAATGAAACCTCACACAGCGAGGCGTGTGGACACACATTGTGGAAATGTAGCTGTCCGCCCCTGCACAAAAACAGATAAAGTTGCCATTGCAGCAAGCTGCAGGCCGATAAATTTCCCCCAGCATTCCTTTATGGGTTGCGCTTTTTTATTTTGCTGCTGGGGTTTTATCTGGGGGCAGCAGTGGCTGCATCCACATATTCTGGCCCTGGCACAGTCAGGTCTTCGCCCACAGTGCATCGGTTCTCACATGAGAAATTAGTTTTTTGATGAAACGTCCTGGCATTCTAAGTCCTGATGGAACATTACTGTGGCCTTGCCCGCAGTGATCTAATCCAGCTGGGCCCAGGCATTTCCTGATATACTGGTGTACAAGCAGAAAGACCAAGAGATTGAAGGGTTTGAATAGGAGCGGTGTAGAGTAAAAGCAAGGGATTGAGCTGGAATGAATAGGAAATACCCTCTGAGGAGAAAAAGAGTTAGAGGATCTTCTATTAGAGATTCCATTTTTGGCATGTGCATGTCTGTATCTCACCCATCTTGCTGACAGATATTGTGCACATTATCTTGCATGATTGTAGGCTCACTGAAGGGTCAATATGGCATGTTTGAGGGGGTGAGTAGACAGAATAAACATCGACAACAAATAAAATAAGCAGCAACACAAGTGGCAGCAGGAGCTGCGGTGTTATTCGGATAAACTCACTACCGAGGAGCAGCCGGCGCAGAGGCTTCATGGAGGCATGTGAGTATGACTCATAGGTGGGCTATAATGACCACAGATGGCCATTAGCAAGGTGTGAGGTAAACAGGGAAGGCCCCAGGCCCCAGTGTGGTGGAGGTGCTCACTGCTCAGTTATGACAGGCTCAAACTTGATATGGATCTAACGAGCCCCCTGTTAAATTGTGCTTGTAGGAGGAGCATATCCCCTCTGTACCTGCTGGAGGCAAGTCTAACATTGGGTTACAAGTGGTGCGCTAATTTTACTTAACCCACCCAAAATAAACATTTGTCGTTCAGTCTGATTTCTCAGATTTAATTGCCTACATGTCGGCTTTGTCTTTATGTATTTTAATTAAAATGTGACTTTGACAAATGTCCACATGAAGCTAGTTTGTGTTGGAAGATTATTCAGAATTTCCATAGGGTTCAAATTAAGTTTGTTCTCTGTCCTTGACTTAGACAAGCTGATATAACATAAAGCATTTCTCAAGTCCTTTTGAACCAGTTTGGGTGTTACTTTGGCTACATACGTCTACAGTATGCAGCAGCATCGTGTTGCCCATTATAGGTTCAAAGTGAACTAAGATGACAACCTTCAACTTCTTTCAATCTATCTGTGGTTGCAGATAGATTAACTTAACTGCAAGAACCAGTGTTTGCAGTTAGTGAAGCTTTTTTCAGCTTTTTTTTTTTTTTTTTTTTTCTTTATGTGTTGAGGGACCCATTGAGTGAAGTACTCGGAAATCTCAACTGATGCTCAGGCTCATCTCTGCCTGAGCAGCAGGCTTTGAAAGATTATTATCAAGAAAGGTACCAGAACTGTATCTGTAGCTTGTATTTGAAGTAGTGGCTTTTGTGTGGGAGTCTGTAATTCCAGGTGTAAATAAATTGCATTTAAAAACATGTAGGCTGTGGTGGTTTTGACAAGAAAATATAAACATATGTCAATATATTTCAAAGATATATTTATATAAATATATATGAATTTTTGCATTTAAAGTCAATGATTTTGTTATGCTACTTTAGAAATGTTACCATCAACGTTTGCGGTATATTTTTTTTCATTGAAGTCCTTCCAAAATCTACACAGAAAAAAAAAAAAAATAAAGAAGTAAAAATAAAAACCACACAGGTTGGACACAAATACATTTTTAATGTTGAAAGAACTTAAAAAGCTTGATTTTTATTTAAGTCACAGTATCAGTCATGGATTACAAATTCACATCAGTAATTCTTAGGCAGCAGTGTGTTAGAAGTAAGAAATACTTCCACCTGCAGGTGGGAGTTATCAGTCACTAAAACCTACTGTTTCTGACTAGTTTGGTGGAAAGTATGCAGTAAAATCCTGAGAATTGTTGATTTGTGTGATTTCCGTGATCAATGTGTGTATTCCATACCTCATTGTGTGACGCACTGTAATACCTTTATTTCCTTTTATTTTATATTATTTATGATATTTCACAGCAATACTTAGTATTCTAATTGCAAAACAACAAGGTTTCTGTAATTTTGGTTTCATTGCTATTGTGGATAGAGTAACTATTATTCATTTTGAGTTTTTAAAATATGTTTATTTTTGTTTTTCCTTCTGTCATCTGTTTCACTTTTCCATTATTGTAGTTCTTAAACTGAAACATAAATCCTTTCCAATGTTTTCCTGAAACATGGTATTTTAAATTAAGTCATTCTGAAATCATATCCTCCTTGACTTTGAACATAGTTATTTCTGTTGCTAAAGAAAATAAACGATTGCAAAAATGTGTTGCTTAGCATAAGTCTCAAAATAGTTATTAATCTGATTGCCCTTCTGTATTGCATGCATTATTTCTTACTTATATTTATGTTTCCACACAATTATACATAGCAACAAATATGGTAAAATCAATGCACAGTGTAATTTTTCCTTTTTGTTTTGTTTTTGCTGTCTTATTTCCAAGACAGCAATGCTCCATGCAAACTTTACTTAATCACATTTCCTAAGTGTTTTACAATAGATTTTATAGTCTGCAATTGTACAAATGTGTTTGATTGTATTGGCTTTTTTGTATTTAAATTATCAATACATAATTTATTTCTATAATGATTTGCTAACTTAAAAACGTTTGTTTTGTTCAAAATTAGATTTAAAAACTAATAAATGCATTCACTTCTTTTGGGACTCCCTCATAGCACCAGAAAAGACAACTGGTATAGAATAACTAGTGATTTAGTTAGATGCATACGTCATTTATATAAATAATAAACCATTTTGGCCCTAGAACTGACCCTTGAGGTACACCACATGTAATATTCATGATTTTGGATATGTATTGGTTTCTTTGTTTTGCAGGGCCTGCACACTGAAACACTTCATGAAAAATTAAGTGACCACAGGGCTCTCGGAGGGCGAAACTGACAAAATCAGGCACTAGACAAACTTATCCAACAAATATCTTGACCTTGAGCTCATACCTCGAATCATACCTACACATGTATAGTTCCTTGTGAACATACACAATTGCATCCGTTTCCACAAATAAAATTAAATATAATGGTATGTTTTGAAAGATTTTAACCCAGAGTATAAAGAATACAAGTAATGGTTGAATTTTTATTAAACAAGTTAAACAGGAATCCGGGCAAACCATAAGTGTTTAAGTAACTCTGAGTTCTACAGGGAACAACTTAATGGAAGTTCTAGTTTGAGGAAAGAACAGAACAAGAGCACATGACTTTGCCTTTAGCAATTTTCTCTTGTTATGATTTAACATTTTTAATGACCTTCCTTCTCAGGCCACTATCAACCAAACCCAACACCCTGCACCCCTCCTTCTCCTCCAATTCTTCATAGTCTTTTTTTAAATATCACCTTGTACAAGGAGACTGTTTCAATGTTTTTTTTTCAGATTTCTTATGGTTTCAGTGGGGCTTTTATCCCCTGGGAGAAAAGAGCACAGCTAGCTCTAAGTCTTAATCTACCAGAAGAGTGGTTAAGTTTCAAGGTACTAGACAGTACCTCTGATGTTTTTAAACGCGTCTCTTAATCTCAACTCACTCATTTATAGATACCTTTTCTTTTCTGTTTTGCTGGTTTTCTGAAGAAACACAGCTGAGAATATTGGATAGAAGAGTTGTAGACTTGTTGCAGTTGCTGTGTGACAGTACTAATCATCTCCTGTCTACCTGCTGGTATCTGCTGCCACTATGTCAACAACCGTAAGCATAATTGGCACTTTCTGTCTGCTTGGGTCACATGACCTCAGTGAGACCATAACTCACACACACATTGGAATACAACCTAATGTATTCCAATGCCATTAGGTTGTAATGCCAAATACCAATGCCATAGTATTTGGCAGGAAACTCTGTTTCCTGCCAAATACTATGTGCATCTATGAATTATTAATAGGTATGTGAACGATCTGGCCAGAAAGTGAAATGTTACAATTCCAGCAGATTGTAGAAAAGCATAGGTTGTTCCCCTTAATCATCTTTTGTAATCTTTTATCATTTTCTAATAAAATTTAAGGTTTTTGGTAAGCAGGTTTTCTTGTAGCAACAATAACAGCCTACTTTCAGTCTGCTGACTCGCAGTGCACAGCAATATGTCAAAGAGAAGCAGCTTGGCAGTCCTCAATGCTGTTTTCTAAAAGCAATTACCTGAAGGCAAAAATTCTGTTGTGGGTTTTCTAATCATTTGGATAAAAGTAGAACTGAAAGAAATAGAAAAATGTAGTAAAGAACAGAATACTGGAACAGAGCTGTAATTAACAAATCAATATAGAGGTTTGATCATTAAGACTAATCCTTAGCACAAACAGCAGCACCTTCATTAAAAACACAAAGACAAAACTGTGCATATCGTTCTGGTTTATTACCATACTCAAACAGCATTGTTGTTTGCACTTTCTAACTCTTATTTTAAGTCTTTTTTTAGGTAAATGTGACTGTGGTTGCATGTAGCTGCTGTAAAAAGTCCCACAGACTAAAATTGTTTCCAACAGTGGTGGTTTTCTCACTAAACTCATCCTTTCGAATTGACATTTACCAGCACTCTCATTCAACCAACAGTGATAGTTAAAATTATCATTCTGAAAATACAATCAGTTTTTAATGTGTTTTTTTACATTCATTCGTTCAGTAACTGGAATTTATCATGTTACGTTAAATTGTTATTCTTAGTATAAGTTTTCACAATAACGTGAAAAGTCCAGCATTCCCCTCGCTTCCTGTTTGAAACCATCCACTAGGTTTACAAGCAATTAGGTTCTTTCATCATTTGTGATTCCTTTATGTATTTCTAAACATCTCATTAATACCTTGAGTCGTCTTCCTCCAATAACAACTTCCACACTGAAGAGTGTTGGTTGCCCTACTTGTAAGCTTTTAAGTGTGATCTGTCCTCTGAATAGAAACAACAGAACTTTTGAGGGTCTGTCAGGCTGTTAAAGATGAACATTTTTCAGTTTTGGCCAGTATCTAATTTCTATGTCAAAGTTCAGTTTAAATAAATTTAAATTGAAACATGATTAAGTAAATGTTCGTTTACTGTAGTCTGTTTTCACCTTCTAGATCTTGCTCAAAGATAATGTCAAAAATAGACATTACTTTCAGACTTTAGTTCTTATATGTAATATGACTGGGCCTTTTGCACTTTTGCTTTCAGATGTTGCTTGGATGTATATAGGAGGGAAAACAATGTTATTAAGAGTCCGTAAAATAATCATGAATTACCTTGAATGCGAAAAGAACGTGGGCAGGTTGAGTATTCACCAAAGGGTTACACTGTCTGACATTTCCGCATGCTCACTCTCACAGTTGTTTTTTTTTTTGTAGTGAATTTCTATAAAGAAACAAAAACATGTTTACTACTTATTTATTAGTCTGCTGTATGACTAAACCGTTGTTCTTCATGCAGAATCAAACATATTTTTGTGCTTCATCCCTTTTCCTGAAGCTGAAAACTTCTTCAAAGAAAAAGTCTTACAAAGCAAAAGTGTTTTCCAACTTTTTAGACTTTGAAATTTTCTACCATGTCCTTTGTTGTTAGTCAGAACAAGAGTCTGATCTCAGAGGGACTGCCATGGGGTCTGGGCGTCCTTTGCGGTCCTTTATGGTGCATCAGGCCCGTGATGCTGCAGCTTTGCTCAGCTCAGCAGGTATCGGATGGTGCTGGATGCCAGGCATATATAAACGCAGAAACCCGTGGCATGGCTGGAGAAAATGAATCGCATAAAAACAACACAATCTGAGTGCAAATGAGCACAGAAGTAGACAGGCAGGCGGAGAGTGGCGGGGCCAGGGTAAGGAAGGAAGCCAACAGGCCTCAAACCAGACGCTCTGATTCAACATCTCCAATCATTCACACTGCCTTGAGCCACAGCAGCGGTATTATAGGATCCATCAGGATTTTTTTTTTTTCTCATTGAATTGCTCTGAGACTGACAGCTATCTACATTTACTGACACCCAGGGTAGTAGAAGACTGCAGCGATCGAAGGGGGGTGCCAGGCTAATTGACTGTCTTCCAGCTGGTTGATGGCTGGCTGCGGAAGAAATTTGAGGCTACCAGCTCACCAACATTTTTTTTTTCTTGTCACAGCCTGGAAGTCATGAGCAGTGAAATATTTTGGTTGAGATTTGTGAACTCTGCCGGCCAATTCTCTTTGTCTTCTACATAAAAATATGACTGTGCATGTGTGCGTCACTATCACTACTACCCTGGTTGTTGAGATTTTAGTTTTTCTTTCTATTATGAAAACTGTCTCCAGGCTCCAAATGCAGAAATTTAGATGGAGTTGAGGGGGGTCCAGTAAATAAAGCATTTCAGAGGGTGAATTACTGAACAAATAAAGATGTATACCTGCAGCAAAACAGCAGGACCTCACAGTCTTTCCACAGCAGTGGAATCAGCCATGGATTAAATTATGTGTTCCAATTATTTGCTCTGGCCCACAACATTGCACATGGACTTTGTTTTCTTGTTTATTGTTTTTTTTCCCCATTTTTGTAGATACAGCAGAAGCATATACATCCAAGAAGTTTTGGGCCAATTATCCATGGAGACAAAGAAAAATGGAAAAGAATACAGCTAACCAAGTTCTTTCCAAAATAAGTATTGGTTAATGTTAAACCACTAAATTATTCTCATAGCCGAAAACATTCTTTACATGTTGACACATTTTGAGAGTTTAAAAATGAGTTACATAGAAAGCTCTCTAAGTTATTTTATTATTTTACTGTCATGTGAGTTATCTATGCTGTTATTTTTAACCCAGATTATACCATCTTTACTAGTTAGAATCAAAAACAAAGGTTTTAAATGTGGATTTAGAAAACATTTTTGCATTATTGTTAAAAGTTCTGCAACTCAGAGTGAGACGAAGAAATCCTTCCAAACCCCATGTAGCGCCCTTTTGGGCCCCTCAAGGGCTGCTGTCCTACATATTTAAGATGATCTATTTGAGTGAATAAGCTTCTTAGGATGTCATCAAGTTCTGCAGAGGCCAGGCAAGAAGCAACTCATTTGACTTACTTGTGTTAATTGAGTAAAAAAAATAAATATCTGTCTAGAGATACAGGATAGTGGCCCATGAGGAGTCACATTGGACACCAAAATTCTAGAGACCTGGGTCCTCTCTTATGCTCTCTCTTCTCTTTAGGAGAACTTCAGAAGAGCAACAGTCTGTAGTATCACAAACCCTCTTCTGTAATTAAAGAGCTTATCCTCTATTGTACACCGGACCATCCTGGTGGTCCAGTTGGTCCAGTTGTCCTGAGTTCCAGTTGCAGCAGAGAAAATCAAAAGCACCACATTTATGTTTGTGATAGTAGGAGCCAACGTGCATTCCTCTCAATAAATCACTTGGAATGTAGTCTGCCTACAAATGTTGGATAATTAGTGTCTCCGTATATATATATATATATA